>VZTF01000420.1:966833-1242910 GCA_013397755.1 Cnemophilus loriae
GAAATTTATTCACCAGACAATGTCTTTATGACTGCTTTGCTTCATTTCTTTCTAAAAAACACTTTGCAATCCAGTTTCTCTAGAAGCCTCCTTACAAAATAACTTTCTGTTTTATGTTATGGGTAAAATCTGCAAAGCTCTTAGATTGCTGCATGCAGGACATTAATTCCAGCTTGTGAACATGTTTTTGCTAGAATCCTGCAGCTCTATCAGCAGAATTACTTTGATAAGTAAACTGCTAAATCAACACTTGTCTCACTCTCTTTAAAAAATAATTAAATCAACCCTCCTTCACCTGCTGCTGAAACAAACAGAAAACAGACAGATCCCTTGTTGTGACTCAACATTTTCAGCAGTTACCAAGTGCTGTCATAACTACATTTTTTCTCTTCTGTGAATAGTTTTAAATTCACATTTTTTGGCAGAAGTGAGAGAGGTAATATTTCCATTTTCTTCCCACTTTCATGCGTTTCTGAGACTTGAAAAGACTTCGGAAACCACAGAAATGGATGGATTAGCATTGCCAATGGAACAGAGGTGACAGATAAAGCTGGGTCACTGCCTAGCCCCAGTTCACACAGATGGAATAGCACTGCTATCTGGTGGCTGCTCCATGACTCATGGAAAATGCCTTGGTTGTCTCAGGCCTCTATTTGGAGGCCAGGTATACATAGCACAGAGGTTTGCCATACAGCTGATCCCAGAAAAAAAGCCAAGGATTAGCCAGGCTGCCAAGCTTAAACTCACTTTGACTGACAGGCCAAAAAAAAAAAGAAAAAGAAAAAAAAGAAAAGCAAAGCGTTGTTGAGAGGGGTGAAATGGGGAGAATATATTTGCCAGATTGCTGGAGGACAGGGAAAGGTTTGCAAAAAGTTGTTTCCAACACGACAGTTTCCTGATTGTCACCAGATTTCATTCTGCAAAAAATGAAACAGATAATATCAGCATGTCCCTCTTGTAACAGCCGTGGAATTGAAAGCTGTCATATTGTTGCTCAAAACGTGTTTTTGAAAAGAAAATGGATGTTTCTTTTGTTAAAAAAATATATTGTTTTAAAGAGCTGACATCTGAACTAAATGTTTCAATCATGTTGAAATGTTATAGTTTGACCCAAGAGCAATGGGGATGTAGGATGTGGAGAGGGTTCACTTAGTTCTATGATTCTAGTACAGTATTTCCAGTCTTTTCAGTCCTATCTGAGTCTGGTGACAAAATCGGGCTAAAAAAAATATATATATTTTCAAGCAGAGCATCAGGATCCCAGCCAGATCTTGTCAAGAAAGTAATTTGGAAGAAAACTGTCCAAATAGATACAATGCAGACCATCACTGCAGTTTAGGTTTGGGATGTACAGAAATGAGTCGGCCATGGGGTCTGGATCCAGAGGCATGTCCACGAGTGGGGCTGCTCCCAGGAAAACAGCCTGTGGCCATCCAACACCGTCCAACCCAGCTGAGGATCTGCAATTCTGTATTGATGTGCCACGGAGAGGTCTGGACCCAAGAGCTGGAGTTGTTAATTACAACAGACCCTCGCCTCACCTTGAGCTTGACCGCCAGAATAAACGCTGGGATTGGCTGAGGTGAAATGAAGCGGCGAAATCCATCCTGCAGAGATTGTTCAGGGACTTTCAGGCCCATCTAAGGAAGCCTTGCTTTCTCCTTGACAGTTTAAAGACCAGCCGTGAACAACTGCGGCTGTGACTTGCTGCTCTAAATATAGAATAACACAAATTATCACATGCTGACAGGTTTCAGTTCCAGGGATGAGTCTGCCAGCAAGGCCTTGAAAGCATCTCCACTCGGCCGCCTGCAAGCCCCGCAGATAAACTCGCTGGGAATAACACAGTCAAACCAGCAGTTTTCTTCTTCCAGCTCATCTCAGGCTCTCCCCCATCCCTCTCAAGTTAAACTCAGCCTACATGAGCACTTTTCTGTTCTCCTCACAGTGTAGATGCTTTGTCATGGACATAACTTGATAGGGGAGAATTACAACCCTGGAATTAGACAGCACCTGATTTTTCTTACAGCAGCAGTAATAAATATGTGCCTGGCACTTTTTCCTGTATATGAATCTGGCCCTGCAGACCACCAGCCAATGTATTTTCCTACTTCTCACACAATTAAAGGTGCCAAAGCCTTTTTCCCTCTTAAGTCACACTTCTGACAATTTCACAAAAACAGTATTAAGGAGGGAAAGAGTCAGCATCACAAGTTGTGAAATGTAACAATGTTTGGATGTTTGCATTCTGGCGTTTCCTGCAATTAACCTTCTTCATGCAAATTTGTTACAGTTTTGAAATAAAGAACATTGTTGCGAATAAAAAAAAGAAAAAAAATTCACAGCAAGTGTTAGGAGAAAAGCATTCCGACCATTTCAATGCTATTCCTTAAAATATTAGTTGTGAGATTTGTAATACAATAATTTGTGTGACCTCTATGTACAAATTTTACCCATTGTCTGGGATATGCACTTTGTACTCAGCAAAGGCAGTGTCTGCTCACCCATGACCAAAAAGGTCATTATGATTCAGGAAGGAGTAGGCACATTTAGCCCTCAAAAACAGTAGGATTAATCCTTTTCCCCACTTTTCCTGCAAACCTGGGTCTGACTAAGATTACCCCTGAAGGAGCCCTAGCTCAAAAGCTGTGAAAAGTGAGGTCTTCATACTGGAAAACTCCCCTAGCAGCAGAGATGAGCCACGAGTTTGTGCTGCCACAGCACTGGGGATGGCACCTGGCTGTGGGACCAGCTGGAACAAAAGGAAGCTGAGCTGCAGGTGGATGCAGGAGGCAAAAAAAGAGGTGGTGATTTAAAGAAACCACATCTGCAAAGCAGGCTCTCAGGACTCAGAAGGACTCTGACCAAATACACAGTGACCAGAAAAACAGAGCAGGCAAATTGCAGGCAGGGTTCATCCTTCTGGGATGAATTGGTTTGTATTCTTCTCATAAAGTTACTGGGAGTGCCTGGAAAATCCTGGGCTGTTTGTTTTATTATCATGTGTCCCTGGAGATGTAACTGCAAACCCCGAGGGAGCAATTCATACCACCAAAGTCTTATCACCTGTCCAGATAATCACGGAAGAGAGAAAGGGCACTTCAGCTTGCCTAGGATACAAATTACACTCCAGAAGTGCTTATCTGTCACCGCTGGTTTTATGGGGAGCCTGGGGCGATCGGAGCAAAGCGAACTGAATCTCCCTGCTCCCTGTGGACCACAGGGTAGAGTCATGGCAAAGAGCAAGACCTTAAGCCATGGGAGAGCAACTGGACCATGTGCCCTGTTTCTATGATGGCAAAGGACCCTCTGCCCAAACGTGTGCCACAGCAGGGCACTCCCAAACCTGTCTGAGATGTAGGATTCATGTCTTCGACTCACCATGAACCGACCTCTTCCAGTGTGAAATTACTCAGCCAGCAAACTCGCAGCCAGCAGCCTTTCCCTCCGTCTCCTACCCAGAACATGGCAAGCCCCAGAGGCTTTTTTCTCTCCTCATAGTGTATCATATCCTGAGAGAATCAGCATTGCAACAGGGAACGGTTTGTTCCCTTGATCATCTCCCTACTGATGTCTCAT
The DNA here is from genome assembly GCA_013397755.1 of Cnemophilus loriae. NCBI lineage: Eukaryota > Metazoa > Chordata > Aves > Passeriformes > Corvidae > Cnemophilus > Cnemophilus loriae. The sequence goes on from VZTF01000420.1 coordinate 970,413, forward strand.
CCCCTTCACTTCCACGGCTCCATTAATGCCTTGCTTTGAGCACAAGAACGCAGGTATTTTGTGAGTCTCCTTCACTCTGGGGACTGGGATAACTCCTTATTCAAGATGGAAAAGGACATAAACAGAATATTTAACGAAATGACTGTAAGCACCAGTTATACCTGAACAAAGAACTGCAAATGGCCCTGTAATGTACTTTATACCTGCTTCTTCTCACAGATTGCACTACAGGCTATTTACAATTCACATTCCACATACCCCTGCATCTGAAATGTCTTTCTCACTTACTTGCTGATTAAGTGACAGAGTCTAATCTCAGCACAGCCTCCAAAGCCGAAGCAAACACAAATCTTCCCGGAGATAACTGAAATAGCGGGTATATTTATTTCCATTCTTTTGCAACTCAGTATTTAGTATTTGCATATTACAGTAGTTATTGGGAGGAGAAGCATCACGGATGCAAATCTGACATTCAGATGTCGGCCTCTCCATACATAAGGTCAACTCTGATGAGGACACTTGCTAGTCTCCAATTATAGGTCTCCTAATGTGTAAATAACGCTAATGAATGGCATCTGCCATGGAGCACAACTCACAAAGAAGATGTTAATCGAAGCCAACCTAGCTGAAATTTGCTCCTCTTGCAGTTTCACGGCCTTTTGATTCTCAAGAGATTAAGATGTTGACTTGAAAGTGGTTTGAATCACTCAGCACACATAGCTGGGGTCTGCCCAGCCCTCCTGGATCAAAATGTGTCCCCTGTCACCTTCTCCCTTACCCGGGCACCCTTCCCAGCCCAGAGCAAAGAGTGGCCTAATTTTACAAATTAGGGTGACCCCAGCTCAGATTCCAGCCCAGGCGTAACCACCTGCAATTCGATCCCTGTGGAAAGAGGATCTCGGTCCTTTCCAAAGAGGACACCGGCCACTGCTGCGAGGACAAGTCCTCTCAGCCCATCTTCAGGAGCTGACAGGGTAGACGAGACTTCAGTTTAGTGCCTTGAAGAGAGGGCTCTGACATAGACATTGCTTGGGCCTGGCAGGAGTGCCAGCGCTTGACCTCTCACTGTATTTTCTCAGGCAAATAACTCCCCGTAGGGCTGAATGCTTCCGATGGCACAGCACTTGTAGCTGGAGCTAATTGGTGATTCCTTTTTATCACCTCTCTGATATCAGCTGGATAAACTGGCTCTACAGCCCCAGAAACGTGAGTAGGGTAACGGGCTAAAGATGAGAACACAGGGCTGGCTGCCAAATGCTTCTGGGGCTTGTTCTTCAGGCATCTTGGGTCCTCACTAATACTTTTATCCTCTCTCCAAAAATCTGTGTTTTCAAGTTGGTATTTTTTGCTTTTTTTAAGAGCAGTGCCATGGCAGTTCCCACAGTTGGAAGCCCTGGGGCATCCTTCAAGCAGAAAGTGAAAGGCTCGCAGGACCAGCGAGGCCATAGTGGCACAGGCAGCAACACATGCGGGAGCTGCTGAAAACCCGGGTTCTTCACCTGGTTTTGCCTTGGCTTTCAGGGAAACTTAAATAAGCTTTTTATGCCTCAGTTTTTCAGGAGCTGCTTGCAGCCATCTTTGTAAAATGCTTGAAAGCTTTGTGGACGGGAAATGCACAGCAGCAAGGACTCACTAAAATCAGGGTGAGATATTTTGTCTTTCTCAGATCAGGGCGATAAAGTACCGATGCAAAGAGAAAGGCAGCAATAGTTAACACTAGGAAAGAATTGACTTCCATCTGGTACAATAACTTCCTTTGGGCTTTTCTCCAGCTCTACCTCAATAATCTCCCTTTTATTACCTTTTATATGAATTTCAAATTCCCTAGCTGCAGAGGCTGGCAGGGAGGGAGGTGGAGCTGCTCTTCTGAGACAGATCCCTTGGCTTTCTCCAGCCTGGTGACTGTAAGCTGGAGCTCAGAGCAAAAGCTGTGGCGAGAAATGTGGGCAAAGAGCAAGTCGAGAAATCCCACTGCTCTCCAACCTCCAGGTCACTCCACGTAGCAGCAACACGACCCATCATCCTGGAGTTACCCCAGTGCACTTTTTGGGGCCACTTTGGGGTTGAAGAGGGAGATTAGAAAGTGGGAGGGCAAGGGGCTAAGAATAGAGGGCAACACAAAGACAGGAGCTACTGCAGCTGAGACCTGCAAATGCTAAGCACTTTGCAAAGCTTTGTTTACAAGCAGCATGAAAAAAAAGCTGCGGATCAAAGTCAGTCTTTGGAGTAGCGATAAGAGAGCGGCACGGCTGTGAAAGCCGGTGGCTCCCAGCGTTAACAGGAGCTTTTCAGCCTTTTCCCAGCCTCGCCAATAAGGGGTTTATTCACAGTGTCTAAAGAAGAGAGAGCTGAGAGATGTCTGGGAGAAATTTTCTCCCTTTTTAAGAGGCACCAGTGAGCTGTGAACCCTGGAGCATCCAGCATCTTTGCTTCCCTTGTTCCGTATCACTGCAAGGGCTTCCCTCAGCACTCCAGCAAAGTGATTCCTGGAGCTGTCCCTCCTGCCTGGGGGAGCATCTCTCCCTTCATACAGTGAGACACGTTCAGCGTGCAAGTGAAGATAAGACTAAACCTTGATGAAGTCACTGCAACACCACCAAACCTTGGGTTCCTCATGAAATTAGTGCAAAAGTCTGGGAATTTAAGACCTTTTTTTTCTTTTTTCAAGCTAGCAGATAACCATTCAGGCAGGTCAATGATCTCAGTCTCTAAGACCTTTCTTCATTACTACATTTAATGAAAAGAATTTAAAATCCTCACATCCCTCAGCCTAAAACCAATAAAGAAGAACAGCTCACACTCAGGAAGCAAAGTCTGGCTCTGGAGGTTGCCTATGACCTAAGAGTTTCTTGCCTTATACTGGGCATTTTCTCAGTAACAGGAATTCACCAACACAAAAAGAATTGCTAACAACTTTCAGATCACAAAGTTTCCCTTTTGTATTCAGTGGAAATGGGGAAAAGCAGTCATACAATACAAAACTTGTTAATATACCATCATCTGCTCATATATTATAAGACTTGCTTATTGCTCTGGTGATTGATTTATTTTTAGTATGCAAGAAGCTGAGCATCGTGGGCCTTCCAACTGCTCGAGCACAATTATTGTATTGATTTGATGTGACAGTAGCTCTGTGTTTAAGGTGGTTTATGTTTTTTAATTTGCAATTAAATAAAAGGATGTCTGCTCTCCAAGATGGCTGACGGTTGTTTATACCCTGCAGTAGCAGATGAAGCAAACTTTTATTTGGCTCCATAAAACATAGTTGTTCTGTCACTCTGAAGCACATTAGCTAGAGTTCTCAGAGTGGTTTCTTACCTAGCAAAAGATAAAACTAAACTCCAATCTATTTTAAAGTAGGCAAGGTAACAACATCAATGTTGCAATGGGACTATAATGAAGTAAGTGAGCTGGCAATATTGTGCTATTGATAAAAGTAATGGTGATAATATATTTCTATAGCACCTTTCATCTCGAAGCGCTCTGGGTATTCACGTGTTCCTTTGCTCTCTCCCCTCCTTCCCTTCCTCTCTTTCACTGTATGTATATAAATACAGTCATATATACATATATTTTATTTAAGCCCTCCTCTTCCTCCATGGATTATATCTTCTGAGCTTTGCAGAAAGGAGGAATCTTGGCAGCTACTTAAAATCAGGTGCAGCACAAGAGTTACTGAGCTGTGGATGGGATTGCTCCATTGTCCATGACTAGAAGGGAATAACCCTGCTGTGGAAGATCCCCAGTGTCTCACCCAGAAGAAGGTAAAGCTCACGCTGCCTGACTGCTCCATAAATCTGAGGTGCTGCACAAAAAATGGGAAAACAACATTTTCTCTCAGTAAATGTGCACTGTAGCTCTGTAGCTTACAGTCAGAGGAGCCATAAATGTGAGCTGGGGACATCTCTGGGTCCATCTCTTCTCCACAGACCGTGTGTGACAATGGCAGAGGATGACTGATCTTCCTCCCACACACACCATAACCTCATCTCTATGTCCCTTTCTTAAACCTGGAAAATTTCCTCCACCAGGGCTGCCCAAGAAAGAGGAGAATCACTGAGTGCTCCCTTGAAAACTTGATGCATTATCTCTTGAAGTTCATAGAATATTTTCTACCATCTTCAGTGGCTTTGAATTGATCCCAGTTCAGTACAGAGGCACTGGATATTTGCCAGCACCACATAGTTCAGCTTGGTGCCTGCCAAGCTAAAGAGTTAAATCAACTGGTGGACATTTAAAACCAATGCATGTTTCAAGTATAGATAAGGCCTGGTCTTGCTGACCTCCATCCAGCTGGCCTGTGCCCAGAGCTAAACCCTCCAAGAGATGCGATTGCCATCTCTCCATTACCTTCGTCATTCCCGAGATTCTTCCCTACATGAATGTGGCAGGCAGAAACACAAAACACCAGCAGGGTCAAATGTTTCCAAATGTTGTGTAGCACATCTCTCCAGCCTCGGGTGGGCCTCCAAAAATTCCACAGATTCTGGGCCATCCATCCATCAACCTCAATTGAGTTCTCGTGCTTGTCGTGCCACTTGAAACATGTTGATTATCATATGATGTACTATAGCATATATACAGCTGAATTCCTGTGTCACCTTGTGCTCCTTCAGACAGAAGCAGAACAAAATAATCTATAAATACCAGGTCCGACCCTGACGATGGATTTGTTTTGACTGCAGCAGTGCCACTACTGCATGAATATTCCAGCAAGCAATTACAACAGGAATGCAGCAGAGACTAATATCATCAAATACTCAAGGAGACTATTAAACGAGTCACCATGTCATCCTTTGTCATTATTCAGTCCAGAGATATGACATAAGGAGTTGGGTCCATCCAGTGTAGGAACCAGATTGTGCCATGTGATCTCATGTACCTCAAACGTCCAAAGTAATAAGTTATGAAAATCAAGTAATCCGAGCACTGCTGATGGCCAACATTTATAAGCAGCTAAAATGTGCATTCCATTGTCTGATCAATTATTAGGGCAGACAGGATGATTACATCATCCAGCTACCAAACAGCAGAGGCCATTTTATCTCAACCAGCTTTAAATAACATGACACAGACTATCATTGTGGTGCAGTGCATTGGTGCACAGACCCCAAACAAGTTTTAGTAGTAGCTGAAGGCACATGCAATGTGAGTTTATGACATACAGACACATTTCTGGCAAGTTCTGCCACAAGTGAAAGTGAGATTAACACCAGATTGGCTCCACAAGGGGACGGAGAGGGACAGAAAGGGACATTTACACAACAAAAGAAACTCTGCTTAAAGGGGAATTCTGTAATGCATTAGTTATTGTATGCGTCATTTCTGAACTTGATGCTTAATTCCAAATCTTCTAATTTTGTGGGGACAAGAGACAGCACATGAAGAATAAATATATAGCACACAACATATAGATACTCAGTATTGCAGAGTAAAAGAATTAAAGAACAATTTTTCTTCTACCATATATAAAGCCCTTATTCCAAAATCTCTTTAACTTGACATATAATAACCTTTTATTTAACTACAGGTGATGCTTCTAAGTGACTGATTTTGGAGATATTAATTTTCCAACAATTTCGCGTTGCTCACAGTTTAAAACACATTTAAAGAAACACTTTAGGGGTTTGTGTCATTTTAAAAGCATTCTCAAACAACCCAGCTTGTAAAAGGATATAAATTTATTATTTATTTCTTAACAGAATACAGGTTATCAGAACATTGTAATTTACATGTTTTTCAAACTCTTTGGAGTAAAAAACCTCCATAATTAATGGATGAGTATAGGAGAACCAGAAGAAATAGCTAAAAAACAAGGAAGCCCCACTAGAACAGACCCACTGAAACCTGGAGTGTCACACAGACCTCAAACAACCACAGCTTTGTCCCAGGATTTTTCATCCGACAAAGAAACTTATAAAAATAGGAAAGGCTATGTAAAGAGAAAGATTTCTTTCATGCTATGCAGGTGTCTGTGAGAGATACGTGGTGTTTGGATTAATAATGACACAGCCCTTCTGGTGTGAAGAAGCGACCGGGCTGAATTGGTCCCAATTCTCTCAGCTCATGAAGACCTTGTGGCAAACCTTGCCATGACAAGGAAAGATTGAACGACGGGGACTTTGTGGTTTAAGGAACAGCAAACTTCCACCTTGCTTATTTAAGTCTGGGCATTTTCCTTCTGTAGAAATGCATGTGGCAGTCTCAGACCATCCCTGAAATAAAGGTACAAGACCTGGCTCCACACTTTGCAGCAGACCTCTGGCAAACCACTGCTGGGGACTGCTACTCACACAGCTGCTGCCAGGAACCACAGAAATGTAGTTTCTGAGCACAGGTATAGGTTAGATATCAGGAAGAAACTCTTCCTTCCTGTGAGGGTGCTGAGGCACTGGCACAGGTTGCCCAGAGAAGCTGTGACTGCCCCATCTCTGGGAGCATTCAAGACCAGGCTTCCATGGAGCTTGGAGCAACCTGAGATAGCGGGAGGTGTCCCTGCACAAAGAATCATAGGATCAGAGAATGGTTTGGGTTGGAACAGACCTCAGAGATGATTTACTTCCAATTCCCTGCCATGGGCAGGGACACCTTCCACTAGACCAGGTTCCTCAAAGTCCCATCCAACCTGGCCTTGAACCACAGCAGGAGAGTTGGACTAGATGATTTTGAAAGTCCCTTCCAACCCAAACAATTCTGTGATTCTATGTTTATAAACCGCTTTGTGACACAAACCAGATGCAGATGTTCTTCTAGGAACAGAGGATTCACAAAGCACCTTAAACAACACTGTCTCTCCCCACAGGAGTTTAGGACTACAGCAAGGGCTTATGTAAACACAGCTTTTCACACACCACATCTCCCAAAAGTGCCAACAAGATCCCATCATCCTCCTGCTTTTCACACATTACTCAGTTTCAGTGCTGAAAGCAGGGCCCAGGACTTGGAGCCTGCCCAGAACAAAGCCACCCTGACACTGTTATGTTTTGCTGCTCCAAACAACAGACTTCGACTCAGCATCACTGCAATGTTGCAATCGCACTGTGAGATGTAAGATCACAAACAACAGGCACAGGAAAAGTCTTTCCACTCCTGCAGACAAATTTCCAGAACTACAAAGCCGTTCTTACTCCACACTGGATTTAAAAAAAAAAACAAACCAAAAAAAACAACCCCTTTTGAAGAGTTTTGATGCCGCAAGAACTGTAATCCATATCTGATTCCGTGACTGGAGTCTCAGGGCTTGCCTGTGCTGTTCACTGCTTCTGAAAAGAGAGGCAGCATATCCGTGTCAGTGTGATTCCCAGACTAATGGTTGCTTTTTAAAGAGGACTATTCCTGGCCAAGGCAGGCATATGGTGCTGGGAACCCCAGTGCTGTGCTGGATACATGCACAGGCATATGTGGGTGCTGGGATGCCTCTGCTTCAGGCAGCACGGTGCACTAGCCATGATACATTTCCCACAAACCAGTTTACAATCTGGACCAGAACACGATTCGCTGTTTTAAGGAGACTGCAATTCTCTCCCCTGCTTTTTCTCTCTGTCCCTCTCAGAGATCTTGGACTCAAAATTGACGCCAACAAACCAGCTCTGAATGCTACAGTGAATATTCCTGTGAATATTTAAATTTCTTTGCACAGATATTCTATACTGTGAACCCTCAAATTTTATTGCATCTTATAGCACCAAAAGTAGTCACCTAAGGCTGTGCAAAGAGCGAATCTCCATTGCAAGGAGCTATATAACAAAATAGATCAGAAAAGCAATTTCCTTCTTGTTCACAGGAAAGCTCATTAATTGCACATAACCCTTCGGTTCGTGGGCACAGGCACTGTATTTACTGGAATCATTTCAAGGATTTAGCCCCAGACAGGGACAACTGAGCCCTTCCCAGACAGTCAGGGATGGCCAGTGAAGCCTTTGGCAGTACCACACGTGGGGACCCTGCTGGGGTTGGTGACCATCCTGTGCCCAGCCCCTCAGTGACAGCTTTGAGCTCTGCGTTGCCCTCCCTTCACTCAAACACAGATTTCAGCAGCCAAGAGTCACCTCCCATCTCTCCCTAGGACAGGCATAGGAGTCACCAGAGGCAACCAAATGAATTCTAAGTCCAGGGGGGAAGAAGAGCAACAGAGAAATGGGAGATGTTTTTTGGGTGTGCCGTGCACTGAGTGCATCTCCAGACACACAGGCCCTGCAGCATGTGGACAGATTGCAGCCAGATTTTTGTGGCAGTTCCTCTGGGAGCAGAAGCTTCTATTTGTGAAGAGATCACAAAGGCTAGGAGTGATTTTAACCTAGAAAGGACCCATATAAAAACATGAACCTGCTATCATTGCAGTAACTAGGTGCTTTACCTTTAATTTTAAAGAATTTAAAAAGATTGTAAACTGAGAGCTTGGCAGTTAAGAAAGAAAATTAACTCTGTGGTGAATCCTGACCTAATGCTCCTCTTCTCCCCTCCTCCTAGTGTGATGGAGAATTTTTTGTTAAACTAAAAAGGCACATAATTTGGAAGTCACAAGAAGAAAGCTGTTTTTTGGATGTTTTTTTTTTTAGCATGCTGTAGACACCCTGTGGAATTAGCTACTGCAGCTGGTCAACAAGTCAAACAGTTTGTAAGGATTCAAACTGACTCAGATAGTCTTACAAAAACAGACAATCACTGGGAGGAGCACAACTTCCAGCTAAAGGAGACAGGGAGAAAATGAAGCTGCCTTCTTCAGACCCAGCTTGTCGGCCAATCTTACCCGCAGAGAAGGCAAAGGAATGGCCACTAATGCAACAGCACAGGAGGAACAGCCTCAGAGAAGGATGAGGCATCTATTACAAAGTGCTGCTAAATCTCACCCACTGCGTCTGTTCTGCTCTCCCTCGTCGGGATGCTGAAATAACTCTGCCCATCAGCTCCTGCTCTCAGCCTCATGAGTTGACAGAGCTCTTTAAGAGACAGAAATCTCATCTGTGGGAAATATTTTCAGAGACAAAAAGCAAATCAAGTTACATTTGGAAGGACCAAATGAATTGTTTCCACACATCACAGAAGGCTGCCTCTACATTAGCATTTTGCTTCAGAACAGGAGTGGGATTTTGAAGCAAATCTCCCAGTCATCAATTTGCCATGCATTGGCTCCATTTGCAGAGCTGTTTTGATGCCCATGAATTAGATTCCTTTCGGGTAAAAATTAAACCAGAAGCTCCAATCCAAATGTGCAGCAAATGTGCTCCAAACCCTGAGGCAGACACAAGGCATAATGACCGAGCTGATGTCTGGTCCTCCAGACAGCTTTGGATCCCGTGTACGATGGAGATGTTTGGTCCATGGGACCAGATTAGGTCTAGCCAGAAATAAAACTCCCAAACTTCATGTAGGACAGCAGAAGTGCCCCAGCACGACCTGCTCCAAACCATTCTTGCACCTCTACTCCCCTGGTTTGCTTGCTGATCCTATACAACCTACAAATTAGGGGTAGGTCTACACCTAGAGCTTTCCCCATCCAGTCGAAAGAAGAGAAATCCAAGCACACAGAGGGATTTCTGGCATCCCAGGATCAACAATGAAGGCAAACAGGGGCAATTTCTGCCTGGACAGGCAATGTCAGTCTATGTCCACCAAGAAGTGATGGGGTGACACCACAGGCATTTTCTGCAGTTCAAAGCCATGCCCAGACTCCAGTCATTTGTGTTCCCTTCTGAAGGAAATCTCACAGAGCTGAGTCATAAACCCCACAAACATGCTACCAGATAACAAACACATTCATGAGAGGCAGCTCCAGATACAAATTTAAGACATTTTATTTCAGCACTGGATGTAGGAGAACTATGTCAACCTTGAGCCCTCTCTTTGCTTTTTTGAATAGAGAAGCCCATGTGAAAAATAAATCTACTTATTAACTAAAATATTTCTTATATCAGCTTGATATATTTAGGCCTTAATTCTTGCATTCCTTTGGGTTGTTTCAAAACTTTAAAGAGAAGACAAATGTTAGAAGTAAAAAGATATTTTTCATTTTTTAAGATCCAACAGCCAACTAACTGTTAATCTTACATGTTTTTCTAGACTCAGGTCAAATCCATCATCTTTAATCCTTGGGGATCATCATCTTCTGATTTTTTCACTCAGCTTCCAAATCTTTTTACTTAACAGAATTTAAACATTCCTTCAAAGTAGTTAAAGAACTTTTTTTTTTTTTTCCTTTTATTTTTTTTTCTTCTTCTTCTATCAGGACTTGCCAGCAAGGAGGATTCCTGTTGCTTCTCCTTTACTTATTTGCTGGAAATAGTGGCAATCTTATAGATGTTTGTAGGTAGGCTGGAACTTTAATGGTTTTGATCAGTCAAATCAATTTAAAAGGTGCCAGGTGGTTTGTGGGCTTGTTGTAATGGTAATTTCTTCAGATACACTGTGGATAAATATTGAATAAATTGGTATCTCCTGTTTGCTTACCTTTTCCTACCCAATAGTAACAATTCAAAAGTAAGCTGCATTTTGAAAGCAAGCTGTATTTTCACCCTGTTCTAGTCAAGGAAAAGATCTGCTGCAGTCACTCCTGCTGTGAGTTCGAGGTCAATCCATGTCCTGTACCACAAATCCAGAGCAAAATGATGGAGGTGGTTTGCCAGCATCAGAGCTAAATTAAGCACTGCACTCCTCTATCTCCAAAGCTTCACAAGCTGAGCTAGTCCAGTCTAGATTTAGACCAGAACCCTGGGGAAAGGTTAATTTTCAGAACTCTGAGGTGTTCAGAATTGAGGTTCCAAACTCTGGCTCTGCTCCAATGAGAAACAGTTTGTGCATCTCTTCACACACCAAGGGAATATTGCTCAGCTTGACCCCCCTCCAACTTCATGATTGGAAGGAGTATGATACACAGGAAGCAAAATCTCCAGACTGAAACACTGCCAGAAAATTCCCCCACTGAGTGTAAAAATGAGAGACAAAATTGGATCTCAACCAATTTAAAGTTTTAGGAAAAGAATAGACTGTGTCCTAGCATATCGGTGCAACATTATCCCACTGATTCACTCTGGCAGCTTGACCAGGCTGCTCTCATTAGTTCCAGCACAGCAATATAAAAATCTGAATATTGTCTCCAAGGCAAAAAAAAGAAGTCAATGGAGGGGAACACCTGTGTTTGCAAGAGGCCCTGCTGATCTGTACGCACTGACTGGTCTGTAAAGTCATCACTGAGTGATGGATGGGTGCCACAACCCTTTCTCACTCCTGAGGTGACCTTTCTTGAGACAGCAGTGATATAACAACATGTGCATGGGGTGAGATTGTCCCACCCCTGTGCATTCTACGGGCAGTGCAGCTGCTGGCCATGGCTTTCCAATGCTGGCACTCATGCCCTCTTTTCCACCCCGGCTTGGCACCAGTTTCTCTTTCCTTGTGGGATGCTTGGATCCCACCAAACTGGTGTCCTCTAAGCAGTTCCATGCCTGATCAGTGAAAGCAGAGTCCTTTTCTCAGGACTTGTCTCCCTCTCAGTTTCCCTCAGGACTGCAGCATGCCTGGGTATGTTGTATACAGAACCCAAGTGCATTGTAAATAGCCTGGGTGTGGGTCCCTTCTGCAGAGCTCTGAGCCCCTCTCTGCACTCTCAGAGGAAGCCACTGCTGCACTGTATCATGCCTGCATTGAGTTGCCACTGTGGTTTTCTCTGAGAGATTAAGCAGAGATTTATTTCTCCACTTCAAGTGGTTTTTTTTATGCTGCCACCAAGCTTGGATTTCAAACTTGAGCTTGATTGGGCTTTAATGGATTTTCTACACAGCATGGCCATTGAGCACCTCCCGCGTTCTTCTGGAGTGACTTTGCTGCACTTTGGGGATATAAAGTGCTTAAATGGTAGATGGTGCTGTTACCCACTTAGCTACCAAGGTCTGGTTCTAAACCACGTCACAAAATTCATCCAGCACTGCTCTCCCTGATAGCACAGCTTGCAGGAGCTGGCATCCATCTTTTCAGCTCAGGTTAATCAGCACCAGAAAATGTTGTACCTTAGATAGTATTTATTCATTTGTTACAGGGCTCAAGCAGGGAGCAGCTCATGCTGTCAGGCTGCCCACCAAGAGTGCCTACTTTGGACTGGAAGTAAATAGAAACACAAAGAAAATCAGCCCTTGGTGAATCTCCATCCAAGAGGGAGCTTTGCAACCTTTTCTCCAGAGAAATGAGAAATGGAAAAGAGAACCCACAGTAAAACTCAGCTGAGACAGTGATGCAGTAGTGGGAGACAGCCAGGAGTTTGCATAATGTCCTGGATATCTGGACTCAAACCTGGGTTCTAAAAGCTGATTTTGCCTGATGAGAGATCCACATGAGGATCAGCTTAGTCCGACTGTCAGCAACAATTCTGGCACAGCAGAACAACAGGGCTGGTCAAGAGGAGTCTGGGACTGAGGAGTGTCAGCAGATGACACAAGGCACCCACCAGACAAGGGGACTGAGGCGGCATCAGCAGTGATGGGGCTTCAGAGCCGTGGGGCTACTACTGCGGGTCAGAGCTGGGTGCTGGGCTGACCCAGGGCTGGCACAGCCTCTGCTTTCCACATCACACTCTGAATCAACAAGTAACTCCCTAGACCACAACCTGCCCTTTGCAGATAACCTGTACATGACAGCAAAACAGACAGGAACTAGCACCTTACCGTTTTTTTCCTAAAAGAATAATCTAAACAGTCTCTATGGATATTCTGATTATGTCAGGTCTTCCAGAGCTGTGAAGAAATTGAAAATTCTCCTTTAGTGTTTGCCCATTGCCTCTTCAATAGATACAAGCTTCACCAAGCACCCACACTAAATCTGCCAACACTTATTTTCCACCATCTGCATAGTAATTGCACTAGGAGCTGAGTTTAATATCCTTAAATTTCCATTTTGAAATGCTGGAGAGCTCCTGGTGCACAAGGTGCAAGGGGATATTTAGTCTCAGATTATTGACCTGGAATGAAGAAATCCAAGTACCAGCTTTCCTCTCCTTTCTTCCCTCACCTCAGTGGCTTCATCAATTAAATGTTCCCTATCTCTTCAGCAGAGACAGCTCTCCTATCACCCTGTTCTTATGTGCTTAGTGGGTCTCCTTCCAGCTGTATCCTACTGAGTTTGTTGCATCATGATCTGTAGTGGTTGTTTTCCCTCTTCCTTCACTTTGCCCCAAACTGTGTTTTTCTGACATATTCCTGTGTTTTCAGGCAGGCTCTCTGTGATCCCCTATGCCAAACTACCAGGGAGCAGCTGGTCTGTGAGATGAACTTCTCATCTTCCTCTAAGGACCCCCAGGCCTCAGTCTGCCTATGCTCCCAGTAATCTGAATGAAATTGTAATTTTTCCTGCTCAAACCTATTCTATCTGTACTTTTTGTGGACTGTTTTCTCAGAGCAACCCCCCTTCTGCTTCCACCCAAAGAAAGCACTCTCGGAGGCTGTGAAATAGCCTGATTTGCCTGTGGAGGTGAGGAGGCCCTGCTGTAGATCACTGACTGGTGAAGACCTTGTTCCTTCATTCCTGTGAGCTGTCTATTAAAAAATGATGCTACCTAGCCTTATGTAACTTAGGACTGAATGCAACACTCATCTCTTTGATTTTGCACTCCTAAAATACCCAATGCCCACACAGCCCTTCAGGCACACCTTTGGCCCCATGGAGCTCACTCAAACCTCCCTTTCTGTAATTCCTGATACCTTAGGATCAGGTGTCTTGATCTCAGGTTTATCCTGCCATCCCTACTCATTCACTCGGAAAACCTTCAGCAACACAAAAAACACCCCAACATGGAGTACTCTGAGATAAAATCTTATTGTATGAGAGGATAAGAAGCCCAGGGTTAGTGGTAAGTCAGGGAACTGATTCAGCCGCACCACCTCAGTGCAAGTCAGAATCTTGTTAATGTTTGTCTGAGCCTGCCCTGCACGGCTGGCCAGTGATTGCTGTGGGAACTCTAACATGGTTTTTTTCCATCCAGCAAACACTGGATGACAGTGAAGCATTGCCAGCTCACCCGCGTCCACACAGTGACTCCTCCAAGTCGTCACCACCTTGCTGAGGGTGGAGCAGAGCTGCCTCTGTTCACTGCTATAGAAAGCTCGTTTTTAGAGTCAGGTGAGGCTGCATAAACACGAGTGTGTGTGCAAGCACATGGGTACTATAAAAATACCTGTTTGAATAGGTCCCAGGTGGGGTTTGGCTCTGTTTTACACTATGGAACAGCAAGCTGCTGATCAACGTATTCCTCAACCTTCCCTGGTGGAAATGGTGCAGCTCAGACACAGCAGAGAAAATGATTCCTTAGTGCTGGATCTTCCTTGAATGTTCCTAGAGCTGGGGTGGAATGGGGGATCACAGTCACAAAAGGCTCCAGCCGAGTTACGTGGGGGGAGAAGCTCCATCAGCACCAGGATGCTCCCACAGCCGATGTCCTCCAGCACCAGCAGGGGAACCCCAGACCTTTGGGGGGTTTGCTCTGTGTGCTGTCAGCAGATATCCCTCGGGGAGCCACATGTGGAAAAAAACCTTCTAGGTGAAATCTGCAGCACAGGCTCAATCAGAGAGGAGAAATTTGGCCTTGGACAGGAGAATAGATGGAAAGCTGCCCTGCTCTTCAAAGCTGAGGTCAACGCAAGACTTTTCGAAATGCATCCTTTCTCCTAAAGAGAGAACTTTTTTTCTTTTCTAAGCATGGTGAATTCATCTTTAGTGCAGACATCAAACCTTGCAGCACTGAGAACAAAGGAGCCTGTACTATGTAGCACAGTTGCTTTTTATGACTTTATTTTTAGTAGTATGCAATGACACAAAAGCATTTAGTTAAAATAAAACAGTATTTAATGTGAAAATAAGCCATGAAATACACTACAGGGCTTATATTTTGTTTAAGATTTACTAAATATATGGGAAAGACAAAAGCTTTGGAGGATTTTCCATTAATACAAAATGTTATTTGCTCTTTGTCAAGGGAGAACTCTCACTTTGTGTTTTAAAACAAAACATTAGCCATAAAAAGCATGAAAACTTTCTAGATTTTCTGAAAGTTTAATAGCTAGTGACATGTTATTAAAAATAGCAAGCCTCCCACTTTACAAATTCTGCTGTAACTTTTAATATGAGGAATCAGATAAACATAATACCCACAGAAGAAAATTCAGATCTAGTTTGGAGAACCAATTGCCAAAAGCAATGAGGAGCAGATACCAAAACTGACATGAAACAGAAACTGAAACAGGTTTCTCAAGTGCTTGAGCTGACACAAGTGCATAAGAAATATGGTGAAAAAAACAAAAAAAGTGGTTTAAAATTATTTTGGTTCCCTTAACATTGAAAATTATCATTAATTTAAGCTACATATTTTTGTCTACTCATCATTTGTGCAGTGGCTATGAACAGTAAATGTGTGGAAAAGTCGTAATTTTGGGGTAAGAGGAGACCTTACTAAACATTACGTTTATCCCACTGAAAATTTATTGCAATTCCTAACCTGCCTAAATCAGAATTAACTTTCCAAATTCACACAAACCCTGGAATCCACTTTTACAATCCAATCCTCAGAAGCCCCCTTTTGCTTTTGCAGTTAATGTAAGGTTTTTCAGAGATGTAATGAAAGCACATCCAGAGGAACAGCTGAACATTCAGGCTCTCATCTTCCCTACACTTTTGCCCTCTCTATCAAGTTATGCAGATACTTGGGAGCACATATAACCCTGTGGCAGAAATAAATGCTGCTCCTGCCTTTACACAAATTGGAGATGAAGTGCCCCTGACTAATGCCTCTGCTGCTGCTCTAGGAAGACAGAGGAACGGATTATTCCGAGGTTTCCTCTTTTCCTCATCTGTATGCATGTTGCATAATGTGTAGTACTTTAACATCAGGACCAAAATTTTTATTATGCAAACTTATTGTGACTATCAAGTCCTCATCGAGCATTAACAAGCTCTGAAAGATACTATTAAACGTGTCACTTTAACTTCAAATTGAAGCCTATGTATTTTTAATTAATAAGTAGAAGTGTGTGAGTGTAGCAGATGCTGCCATTAACCATCTTATCGGGTTAGGGGATGGCAAGAGTTCTTCCCCAGCGCTGGCTGGGAGAGCATACTCTCCTTTTATAAACTTGGAAGCCACTGTACAACCACGTGCATAACAAAACCCAGGCTGCAGCTCCAGAGCAGAGGGCACACGTAATTAGACCTTTTGTTTCATCTGTGTCTCTGATCTCCACCTCCTCACTACCACGATTTTGCCCTTTTCCTCTCTCGTTCCCATCTGCAGCTGGAATCAAAGGGTGTGTGTAGGAGGGGTGGTGTGGGCAGGATTTCAAGGGGATGGTGAGATGCTTCAGCTGGCTGATACACAGGAACAAATAAGCCACTGGAAGGCTCCCAAAGCCTGCAAAGAGCATTGCCAGAACATGGACAGGAACTGGAGGAAGAAGCATTCTCACACTGGTTGCCACTTTCCACCCTCTGAGCCAGCCCCTCACCAACCACACACGGGAGCAGGCCTGCCTGAGGTGAAGGAGAACACTTACAGGAGGCACAGATTGAGTTTCTAATCTTCACACCGTCTGGAAGTGCACCTTCCTTCCCATGGTAATGGGAACTAGCTAGACTCTAACTACTTTTAGCTAGATTTGGCTCCGACACAGATGCTTGCCATCCCTCGATCCTCTAAAAAGGGATGGGATATTCAGGACACTTCTTCATGGAAACCCTGAACTCCTTAAAACCCTCCTGGCTTCGGTCAAAAGTTGCCAGGGTTATGAATGCCTCAGGCACTATACCCAGCACCTGGACTTCCTCAGCTCTTTAAAGAGCACGAAGGGGGACTGAAGAGAAGCAAAGTGATGGTTATCTTTAATAACAAGCTGTTGCTGAAAGGTGGGATAAGCTGATTACAGTGCAGCCTGGGTGTAATTTTAAATAATTGACATGGCACTCAGAACTCGTATCAGGATGCTTTTTCACTGTTCACGCATCAAAAGGAATTAAATACATTAAATAAACGTATTGGAGGGGTGAAGTATATCAAGCTGGTAAATGGATACAATCTGATATTATGCAAATTCAGATCAAGTAGCAGGAGATGATTTTGCTTGCATTGCCTCTAGCTAAAAAGAGCAGTGGAAGGACACTTTACCTATTCCCTCCTGCCTTTGCTATTGGGCTTTGTAATCTGCATCTCAGAGCCAGCTGCCCTTCAGACCTAGACCAGCACCCAAAATAAGGTGGGAATTTGCTCTTTGCTCTGATCCCAGTAACCCTTGCACCTGGTTGTTCAAGGTCACACGTGCTCCTTTTAAACAGGTTCCTGGGTGCCGCTTGATCTATGTCAGCTATAAAACCAGGAAAGAGGAACATCCCGAGAGCCTTAACTTGAAACAGAAAGTATCACTGTCTAGCCTCCCGTAGATTGCAGACCCTTGAATTCAACCCTGGTATTTCTGTTGAGTACAAGAATTTTTGCCTGTCAAAGCTGTCCAGGCATCTGGTCTGGGAACTGAAGAGATTTTCAGGTGAAGAAACTACAGCTTCCCTTGTTAGTTTGTTCCAGTGGTTAATTTTCCTCATTATCAAATCATACGCAGGTTATATTTCTGCCAACTTTAGTGTGATATTGCCTTTAACAATTTGTATGAGAACACTTCATACGCTCGTGTGCTGTTCTGTGTGTATTTGTGTGTCTGTGTTGTCTCTTCTCATTTTTAAGCTATCTAAGCAAAAAAAACTTAGGTAAGACACTGGTCGAGAGATGAAGTTATCTCCCTAAGTTTAATGTAGAAAAGGGAATCCAACCCAGAGAAGGACCTCAGAAATTCATTTGTCTTAAATGCCCATTCTGGAAAAGATAGTAAATTTTAAGGGTATCTTTTCCCTGGCAGGATGAGCAAGAATTTAAATCAGTCTCTTATGGTCCCATTGGTTTATGCATCTGTACCTTGTGGATGTCAGCAAAGCCAAACTGTTCTGCTGAACCTTTATAATGTACCAGACCACTCCAACATAGTCACGGTCCATTGCTCTAATCTAACATGTCACCAATTTCACCAGCTGGCAAACCCAGCAACAGTGGTTTTGTCTCCTTTATAGATAACAAGCATCTTAATAGGCAACAATTAAATATTCATTTAGGAACTGATGGAAATCAAGTCACTGGGGATCCAGCCTCCTAAAAAGCTCTATTCCACCAATAACTGCCTCACCCATGTAAAAAGTTTGTGTCTCCAAATTGAGGCTCTAATCCTGGTTGCCTCAACAGCTGGTAGAATTTCTGCCTCTATATTTGTCTCTCCCTCCCCATCCCTGTCCAGGGTCATTCACAGTGGGAGATGGTAAGGAGAACACCAGAAGTTCACTCTGTCCAGCCATAAAGGAAAACACTGATTGACAGCCAAAAAGAGGAAGAAAAACACAAACCAAAAAAGGACTGAAGCATGAGGACACTTGGGGGGCATGAGGGGGCATTCTCTTACAATGAATTTCCTTTACTCCACCTATAGTAATAAAATTCCCAATGCACTGCCACTTCATCTCCAGTTCATCAAATTCTTCTCTGATGGGCAGTTAGCAGCAAAGGATCTCTTTCATGGCACGAGGTGGGTGACAAAGAGCTTCTTTGTCTTCAGAAGGAAACCATCTCTGCTTTTGAACTACTTCCTTCAACACTGATAAAAAAGGCCTTTCATCCTCTTTTCAGTGCATCCATTTTAAGCTGGAGTCAGTCAGCTTTTCAAAGTTAGCACAACTTGATCAAAACTGAGTTTGCCTTGGAAACTGCACATTAACTAGAATGTGATGTTCGATTAAGGAAGCAGAGGAAAAGTACAATGAGAAAAGTTCTCTGACTCTCTAAATATCTCCTGTAGGAAGCGTTCAGGCACTACCTCATCTTTTCTGCAACTCAAACAGGAGGCAAAGACAATACAGTGTCGCTCTTATTTAATAACCTGGGAGGGATATGCCAACACAGATGCTCTTCTACAAGAAGTCTGACTGATTTTCTGAGTTCTTCATGGGAGTACAATTAGTGCTGGAAGCTGCTGGAGGAAACTAAGGATGCAAGAATTCTGCTTATCCTGCACCTCTGTGGTAAAAACACGTTTTCTCCATGGCACTTTTACCCTTCAGCCTGACTAAAGGCATTGTGGCACAAAATACACCAGCTAAAGGACTAAGAAATTATTTTGGCTATTGTATCTGAGCAGGTGTTGGCTTGTCAATTTAGCTTAGTAAGGTAAATGTAGATGGATGAAAATATGGATGATCTGGGGAGAAGCAGCCCAACTCATGGAAAACAATCATTTTGGGAGACCAAATTATTTACATATAGATCACCAAACACCAAATAATTTTTGGATGCTTCCATCTTGGCTATAAGCAGCCTGAATTCTCTGACATAACATTTTAAAATAATTCAACCACTGAGACGTCTGTAAAGTCACAATTATCGTGAGAGAAAAATCAAGTTCATAATATATTTCTGCCATTACATTCTGGAACTGATGTCCTGAAACATCTCACCCCATTACACTGTACAACTAGCAAAATTTATCCTGGTCTCTATCTCATCTTTAGAGTATTTTATTGTAGACAGTGAAAAAATACTAGAGATAGAATAGAGACTCTGACTTGCAGAAACACAGGTGACTGCAATCCAGTGTTGCAGTATCAAATTATAAGGATAATAGCATGGGTATTTCAACTCATAAAGCAATTTCTTGATAATCCTCCAGAGAATCTGAAGCAAAATTAAGTCCCATAAGTTCTCTTAGAGGGGCTGGTAATATTGCTGCTGCAGGAGTTCATGTGTTTCAGACCTTAGTGACTCTTTTTAGCCCTGCTGCCCGTGATGTGCTTCTTAAGACAAATATTCCACAGAAGGAGCTAAGCC
This sequence comes from Cnemophilus loriae, assembly GCA_013397755.1. Taxonomy (NCBI): domain Eukaryota; kingdom Metazoa; phylum Chordata; class Aves; order Passeriformes; family Corvidae; genus Cnemophilus; species Cnemophilus loriae. The sequence goes on from VZTF01000420.1 coordinate 990,298, forward strand.
AATTTCCTGTACTTTAGAGGCAATTTACTAAACCTTTCTTTAAGAACAGTTAGCGCATATTTTTAGTGATAAGGAAATCTCTTCAGTGCCCAAGCTATAATTTTATTGAATATTCCACTCTAGGTTACACACATTTACGAGAATGAAAATAATCATGTAATTAAGCTTGCCACCTAAATTATCATGTGTTTTTCTTATTTATGTGGCCAATTCCTCCACTGGAAAGTGATTCTCAAATCACAGTCTACAGAGAAATGCTGAAATCACAATTTCTGCACTACTAGATCTAAAATGCTCTATCTCAGAAGTGCTTTAATGTTCTTCAACCCAGCCAGGGGTTTCCAAAGGAGCGAGGAGCGTTGCAGCTTCAGGTAACTGCAGTGGTTCAGGGCACCCTTGCCAGGAGGGGCCAGTCTGACAGCAGGAGTGAGCAGAGATACCTACTTCAGTTCCCTTTATTTGGGAGAAATGTCCTAGCAGCTAAAATATGCACAGTGAGAAGGGGCGAGAAATCCCCTTCTCCATAGAGAGGCCCTGGTGTCATCTCTGTTTCAGGGAAAAAAGCAGACATTAGAGGTATGTCTGTGCTGAAAACACGAGGCAGCTCCCCGGGAGACTCCCTAGGGCAAAGTGGTACTGCCTTTCCATCCTCCCGGCTTCTTTTGGGTGCCACGGTATAAGGAGGTATTGAAGCTATCAGGGAGTGTCAAAGGAGGGCTGTGAAGATGGTGGAGGATCTGGAAGGGAAGTGGCTGAGGGCACTGGAGAAGAGGAGACCGAGGGCAGAGCTCACCGCGGGTGGCAGCTTCCTCGGGAGGGGCAGCTCCGATCTCCGCTCTCTGTGACCAGAGACAGGACCCGAGGGAACGGCTGGAGCTGGGTCAGGGGAGGCTCAGGATGGATATTAGGAAAAGGTTCTTCACCCAGAGGGTGGTGAACACTGCAACAGGATGCCCAGAGCAGTGGTCACAGCACCAGCCTGACAGAGCTCAAGATGTATTTGGACAACGCTCTCGGCCATACGGTGGGGTTTTGGGGTGGTCCTGCGCAGGGCTGGACTCCATGACCCCGTGCGTCCCTCCGAGCTGAGGATATGCTGTGATTCTGTCTCCGCGGCTCCCGATGCTCCCGGGAGCGGAGCTGTGTGCCCGGGAGCCGGTCCCTGCCAGGACACAGGGATGCGCTGGCGGCGAGTGCCATCTTGTGGGGACCGAGCCACGGAGCGGGGACACGGCCAGCCCGAGGCAGCCGCGGGGCCAGCGGGACGCTGCGAGCACCAGGAACGCCGCTGCTGCCATTCCAGCAGCGACCGCCAAATTCCCCATCCTCAGAGCCTGAGCCGCGTGTCTTTCTCCCACTCCGTCAGCTATCCAGAGCGCAGCGATTAAAACAGACAAGTAACGGCCCACTCCGATGTCAGGCAGGTGAAGGTGTTGCGTGTCTTAGATAAAGGTACCTCATCTCCCAAGAAATGTGGGCACATCACATCAGCTGTTCCTTGGAGTTCAGCCTGTATCAAGGTCTCGTGCCAGCCCATTTCGAGACGATCCTTAATCTGGAGTGTAAAATCTCCATCCTGGGGAGAGAAAAAAAAAAATCATATTTTAGATTTACACACAGTTAGAGAAGTAAATCCTAAATCTTTACATGACTGGGGCCAAGGAAGACCAACCTGATACTATTTTTCTTTTCTACTGGCTGTCACACTTCAGTGGCTTCAGCAAGTAAAGGTGAGAGAAATAATTTAGTGGCATACTTCAAGTATATTTTGCTCATTTTTCCTCTCAGCTGCAATTGTCTGTGCTCCGTGGTTTGCAAAACCCTCCATGCACAGTGCCCAAGGAATTCTAGAGCAATTTCCTCATGTAAGACAGGTCAACATGAATAAGCAGAGCTGAGTAAATCACAGCACAGAAAAGTTACGTGACATTCCAAAAATCATGGAATGAGTCATTTGAACAGCTGACACAAAGCAGGTCACTGTCATAATCATGCAATGCATTCCTGTCTACCCTCCATAACATCTCAAACAAATTCTGCCATCACAGATATCAGAGAAACCTCATGGATGTAAATGGGGACAGAATTTGGCCAGCTCACACTCTATAGCATTGTAGACCTCATTTCATAGACTATTTAGCTGCAATTATGCTTCAGTGCTGAGCCAAATGCACATATGATAAAAGCCACTTTGGGTAACATCCATAAACATGACAGAAAGGGATCAACTTTAACATCTTTTTAATAGATCCAGGTCATCTTCTAGCAACACTCATACCAGGGTACCAGCTCCAGAGGCCTGTTCTTTCTTTCAGGCTCTTCCCCACTTCAGTTTCAATAAACTGAGGCACTCTTTCCTTTGCAAAAGTTTTTTGAAGCCCTCAAGAGCTCAGTAAACCACATCTCTCCTGTGGCTCTCCTGCTGTAACCCATCTCCCCAGTAAACATCCACTCTAACTCCTTCACCTCCCAGCAACTCCACAGCCTTCATCTCCTCTCCTACTGTCACTCTTGGCCAGCTTGAGCTCCTTAGTCAGCTGCTTCAGCCCAGTTAGAAATAAGAAGCACTGGTCTGGCTTCTGGTAAGGATAAATTTGGCCTCGTATTCCTTAGCCAGCCACATTTAGAGCCCTCCTACTTCCCACATGGTTCTGGGGAAATCCCGACCCTGCTGTTAGCCTAAACCTCCAAGGAGGTGGGTTTCATCCCTGTTCTAAGGGTTTTGATGTAATTTGCCAGCACTGGGGGGTCTGTTTTCCTGGCTAGAACTGTCAATCTCATCACTGTCTACTTTGAGTACTACCCAAGAGCACCAGGAGACAATGGAGACAGCTTGCAAGCCTGCTCCATTTTTAATTCAAACCATTTTAATTCCTCCTTCCCCTCATCCTTTTGGAAGGCATTGGTCCCACGCCACTGCTGCTTCGGGGCGTTTGTGGTTTCCTCTGAAAGGCTGTTGTGCTGAACAAGCCCACTATGTTCTTTCTATAGGTGCTCTGCTGCTTTCCCAGCAGACAGACATTCACTGGAGCAATTCTTCCATACACACCAGCTATGAGCCAGTTTGCCATTCTCTGTGGGGAAAATAAGACATTGCAAAATCATGACAGCATATGAAAAAGGAGTCTAAGAACCCCATCCTCCCTGCAGCTTCTTCCCAGTAGGGAAAGCTAGCCTGGGAACGCACAAAACGTAATGGAGAAATAAAATGCTTTCTAATGCATGACTGGAATAAAGCAGCATGACACGGTTAGCTGGGCGTTGTATCCTGATCAGTCAGACGGCAAAGACATCATGCTTCACTTAGCCCCAAAGCACCCACTGTGTGACAAGTGTGAAAGGATGTGTCGGAGGGAGAGGAAGAGAAGGCTGCTTCGGGTCCAAAAGACCCTTTTGCCCCCACTGCACTCACAAAAGGGGTCCTGAATAGGAACCCAAATGAGCCCAGGGAATATTCATACGATCTTAATTTACCATGACTGCTGCCTACCAGCTCCAGAGAAGTTGGATTAATAAACTGCCTTTCACTTGTGACACCTCGGCATGAATTTTGCATTAGACTCAATTCAGTAAAGTTCACAACTGACATGCTTGCTTTTATGACAATCCTTTTCAATTGTTTTTTGCACTGGGATGTCATAAAGATGTTTGAGCTTTTTTTTTTTTCTGGTGAGGAACTGTCTTTTATCTCGAAAAAGAGCTTTTATAACCCACTCATGCCGATAGCACTCTTGAATTAAGCTGGAAGGCAAAGCCCCTAGTCCGTTTATACTATTAACAAGACAGGATTTTTCAGTGTCAATGAAAGCAGTGACGTGCTTGCTTTAGAGCTGAGCTTGTCACAGCAAAAAATTTCAATGCAATGGGGGTGGGGATGATTAAAACACAAAGAGGACACAATGTGTGATAAGATAGCAGAACCTTTTGGAATTAATGCAAGGCGAGTGGATCATGCCCACCAATTAGAGCTTACACGGTACTTGCTAAATTTATCAGACCACGAATCTGTTCTTCCTTAATTGATAAGCAGGTGGCACGGCTGATCTGCATCCAGATTCGAGGAGGAGAGATAAAAGTGGATGGAGGGATGGATGGATGGATGGATGCATGGATGGATGGACGGATGGATGATATGTTTATGAGATGTTTTCATTTCTTAATGATACACCCTAGGTTGATATTGCCTCTCTCAGCAGCAGCTACTCAGGTCAGGGATCACTCCAAAGATGGATCTCTGTTGAAGCCAGATGAAAATGAGGGGTATAGGTTTGGGGAACTATTTGGGAGAGAATTTGACTGCAGCCTGACAAAATAACAGAAATTAAAGTTGGGTAGAAGATTTCATTCCTGACCTGAGGTGCTGGCTCAGAGCCATTATACAGAACTCAACCCTGCAAAACCTTACAGAACCCAGCTAAAGTCAGTTCCTGAACAGTTTCATCTGTGAAACAGGGAAAATATTACCATAATACTTTTTTCTCTTACCCTTTGTCTTTTGGGCCCCTTCAAATAACATGTCATTCAGAGAAGAAAATGTTCCTTACTATGCACAGAGTTCTGATCTCACTTGGGGTATCACACATACTCAAAAACATCTGGATGGATTGCAAAGACAGAGCAGGCTTATGTGTGGAAAGACCAATTATCCACCTGCTCTCTGCAGCTGCCCCCATTTACTCTTGGGCTGCACAAAAGGGAACTTGGTGCTGTGCTTCAATCCCAAATGCACTCTAGTTCCTCTTTTTTCACTCTGAGAACGAGTGGAGGCAGATTTAAGGATTGCTGTGCAGAAGGGAAATACATTTCTAGACAGCAGATTCAAAGGGGCTATGCAGATACTTCCCTTCCTCCGCGAAATTCTCTAAGACGGGAATCTTAATCTTGAAATTATTGAAATACCTGATGACCCTGAAACACCTCAGCTTAAATACAAGGAAGGCAACCTGGAAAGAGTAGTCCGGTTTCATCCATGTGTACTTTGGATGACTGCTCCTCTGAATTTCATAGCTCCAGTTTGATAAACCACAGATTGGTTCAGGGGCTTATCCCAAATAAGCCATCAAGACCTATCCATTACCTCAAAACTGGCCTGTAAAAGTGATTCTTCAGTTACATAAAATGTATTGCAATTACTTTTATTCCTGTGCTGACAAAGCCAGGTGTCTTAGCTGTTACTGTGTTCAGAGAAGGAGGAAATGCAACACATATAAAAATGGCTTAAACCAGCTCTTTGCATAACCAAGGCAGGACTTCAGGGATATCCACACAGATTAGTCTGACTATGCTCCCTTGCAAAGGGTCAAGCCTCCCATTTTTCACCAGGGACAGAGCTCTAGTTTCTGACTTCTCAGTGCTCAACTGTAATACCATGATTTGACTTGTTCAGAGCTGATTCTCTGCTGTTTGGGCTGTGAATTAGGGTACATTTCAAGGAGAAGACAAGATTATTTGATCTACTAAAGAACTGGGGTTTCTCACAGGGCTCAGATGAGATAATTGATGCAGTCAGGAATTATCAGCCATAGGAAGGAAAAGGACACAGGAACCCAGGAGACTTTCCCAGGCTCTGGTAACTTTACAAAAACACAATTCTGCAAACCCTTGTCCCTTCAAATCAGCCATGAACCTTTCTGTTAGAAGCAGCTCCTTCCCTCCCTCCCCTAGAAACACCATCCTCTGCTTGATGTGCTGTTTCCATAGCAACATTTAATTAATATAAACCCCCCAGCCCCTGCACAGCACAGGTAGTATCTGTAAGCAGCATTTAACATGAAATAAAAGCAGGAAGTTCAGCCAGCAAAAGGCCCGGCTCCAATCTCAAGTGTGTTTACAATAGTGGAGTGGTGCCTGTGCACTGAGGAGGGAAAGAGTTACTCTGGCTGTTAATTACACAAGATGTACATAACAGTTAATTAATATGGAGCAAGAACTGGAGATGCCTGAGCCTCCAGCCCTCCGATCAGCACCTCAGATCACACACGTGGGATGCAGCAGCTCCATGCTCAATGCAGTATTCTCTGAACACCTCCACAGCTCCCTGGGTACCCCCCGATGCACAGTGACTTGGGGACGAGGACCAGGGCTCTCTCTCCACCTGCCACCAGAGCTGTCCCCCTCAGTCGCCCTTTCCCCAGTGTCTGGGAGGTCAGGTATTTCTGATTAACACCCCACACCCCCTCTCTCCCCTCCTCCAGGAGCCACTTTAGCATCTGCTGATGGAAAGCAGGGGGGTTGCAATCACAATGAGGCATCGGAAACAAACTGTTTTTATGGTTTACAGGAATTGCAGATGTGTGGACACGTTTCCACCAATAAATTCTGGGCGGCAAATTGATCAGGCATGTGATGTTGTGGTTTCTAAAGATAGCAAAGCCTCCATTTTTGCTTTTTCTGGCAGAGCACCTCCACACCACCATGTTTCCAGGGAGTTAAGAACAGGTGAAGATCTGTAGACGTAGAGGAGAAGGCACGATGCTCCCTCCGAACCACCAAACTCCTCCTCTGATTCCTTTGGTTTCACTGTTTGTCCAATTTAATATGAAGGCGTTTAATAAATCACCTGGAATAAGGGGCTCCTGAGCAAGGCCTGTTACATAATCTTGCATAATTCCTGGGATCACAGAGATTTTGGGAGCAAATCACCTTAATTTAAAGACACCTTCCAGGTAGACACCACATAACAAGGCCTCCTCTCCCCTTCCATTTTAATGATCTAATCCTTGGTTTTTGTTCAAGTAAAACTTCTGTGGGTGGCAATGGGATTCCTTGCATTTGGAAAGGTCCTTAATTTGGTGGTCTGAACAAGACACAGAGAGTCAAAATTAAACAGGCAACAAGGGTCAGTGTTAAGATACCTCTGAAGGAAGGTGCTTGGACCCTGCTCTAAAAGCCAGGCATTTTCCAGCTGCCTATGAAAACTCCTTATAAAAGACACAGAACATAGGTCTCCCCTTTGTATGTGAAATGGGTTTTAATTCACATCCCTCGGGTTTTCTGGTCTCTTGTGGGAAAAGAAGGGAAGCCTAAAGCTTGAGGAAATGACAAATATTGTTCACCTTATATCCAGCACTCAGATAAGCTGTTTAGTCTCTCTCTCCCTGGGGTGTGGAAGGAATTTGCTCTGGGTGTCAGTACTTTGATTTCATCCTGGAATGCAGAATTACCACCTCATTTATCTAAAAAATTTTGTTATCCCACAGCTTCTCATCAAGTCTAATTGTTCTGGTATGTCAGTTACCTGGTATCTGAGTCAGTTTCTTTCCTGAAACTTAATCTTTATAGACCTAAAAATAAAGAAATTATTCCAGTTAGAATTTTACAGTGAACAATTTTTGGATGGAAAATGGTTTTACAGTGAAAAAAATTAAAATACATGTAACAGTTATTGTTTATCTTCTATTTTAAAAAATCAAAATGTTAACCACAGAAAAAATAAATAATGGAATTCGGAGTCAGTAGCTGAAAATAGTCTTTCTGGTTGTCACTGGAATTCAGCAGAAGGTAAAGATTTGCATGAATATGGTACTTTATTTTCTTCTCAATTTTCACTGGCATAGAGAAAACAGGGAGGAGAACAAAAGGAAACTTTCCCACTTGGATGCAACAATATCTGCTTTCCCAGGGCCTTGGCAATGGTCTGTTTGCTAATCCCCTCGTGAAAAGCACTTCGAAAGTGCTTTGAAACTCTCCTCTGGGACACGGAAAAATCAACAGCTAAACAACAGACCCCAGGGGCTCATTTCTGTAGCTGAAACAACACTCTAAATCTCTGTTACTTCAGATTTATGAAAGCCTTATTATTTACTAGTACATAATATTATTGATTTGGACATGAGGGGATATAAGAACTAATGCAGGCAGGCAGGGCTGAGATGGGGCTGGCAGCTCAGTTTAAGTTTACAGTGAGCACTTCTGAAATCAGCCTAATTAACAGTGACACCAGCAAGCATCTGGACCCTGCTGAGGGTTTGGCAGAGATAAGCTTAAAGCTTTACTTCTCAGCAGAAGTATTCAAGGAGGTGTCTGTGCTTACTGGGGGGACGTCAGGCCTGAAGAAAAATAATTAAAGTAAATCAGTGGGAACGGACCTGTAAATTCAAACACATACCAAGTACTGCAGCTTTCAGCTACGAAAGCTTCACAACGCAGCACAGAGTCTGGCTGCACAGAAAGATGAAACATTACTTGGATTATATGAATATGTATCTCATCAAGGGCCAGAAAGGTGGAGGAACCTCCAGCCTGAGAGATATTCAAAGCACAGCTTGAAGCCCCTGAGCAAGCTGGTCTAGCCGGGTTTGTGCTAAGATGAGTGTTGGGCCAGATGACTGCCTGTGGTCTGCTCCAGCCCAAATTATTATGTGACTTTAGGACTGTATTATTTCTATGTGCTGGTTCAAATACACAGAAAATATTTTTATTATTATTATTTTTAACAGAATTCTTCAAGCTTTTGTCCTCTGAATTGGGTATTAACATGGGTGAATCATTTTAAGTAGCAGCATCCTCCAGTCTGCTTATAATTTTATGATCCTTTTTTTCTTGGTATATTTGATGCTTCTTAAATTACACAGCCTGTCAATGACTAGTAGGTTGTCTTCAGCAGGTGTTAATACAGCTATTCCAATGCAGAAGCTGGAACTCAAAGGGCAGTATTGGCAGGCGATTATTCACAGGGAGAAGAAAAAACGCTCTTAGGAAAGAAACAGTGTCCAATTATTTGGTTGCAGCATGTGAGACTATATTTTGTAATGAAGCCTTAAATCTTTGTAAGTTTTGTTCCTTGGTTATGAAGCAGAAATTGGAACACATTTGAGAAGACCCAGGCCTGAAGAAGAGAGCAGAGAATGGACATACTCATCAGGAAGGGGAATTCCTGCCAAGGGTCGTGCTCACAGCAGGCAATAGATTTTTTTCTCCTCTATCACATATTCAAATTGCTACAAACACCATTTGACTCGGGATTTTGCATAAGGCCATGTCCTTTGACTGATAGAGCCCAGGAACAGCAATAAAGCAGCCTTGGGACAACATGGGAGGAAGGAGGCAGAGAAGAGTAATGTGAAGGATACTTCAAATTACTTGGGTTTGAAATTGCATCTAAACTCAGCTTCTCACCTCAACCCACTGCTGTGGCTGCTGGAGACTGAGCTGCTCTGTGCTATTCAGCACAACAACGCAGCACCACCATCCAGTTTCTACCTGGATTTTAAAATGGCAAGGGTTTTGGTATGCATGTGGCAACAACTCAATTCTGCAGGCTCTCTCTATTCAGTCATTTCTCTCAGCAGCAGCAAAAACAGAAGCAGGCAAAAAAAAACCCCAAACCTGAGAGATCTGGCAAGATCTGGTATTTTTTTAAGCCTATAGGATTTCAAACCAACCATTTGGAGGAATATCCAGCCTTGGATGGGAGATGCTACTCAGAAGGGAGAAGATTTTTTTGTTTAATTTTGGATTATTGACTTTGACACAGTTCATAAATGGTTAAAATAGTTTGGAATTTGGCCACTGACTTTTTTTTGTATATGCATTTTTATGTAAATAGAAAATAAATAGAAATGGGAGGTTGAGTTTAGTTGGGTGCACACTTGGGTTTGTGAAATGAATGTTCACCACTAGAGGACTCTACAGCAATTGCTAATTGTCTTTTTTTTTTTTTTCCCTTCTTTTTTTTCCCCCCCACCTTTTTATTTTTCTTTTCACTTCATGCTCCCTCTGGTAATCCTTTCTCTGAGGACAAGAAATCCTGCTCTAGAAGACCCAGGTGCCCCAGATTTTGAAACAAGTTCTCAGACAAGGCCAGTTTGAAGTCACTGAGCTTCTTGCCCTGTTTAACATGAAGAATAAATGATCCCATTTTCAAGAGAACAATTCACACGCTATCCTGCAGGGGCGTGCTGAGGGCCTCCTGGGATCACCTTTTCATTTCCTGCACTCACCCCTGCCAAAACAAAGGAGTTTGGGCTCATGGAGGTGGACAGCCCTGGGACACAGACTTCAAATCCTAGGAACGAGTAGGAGGCAGTGACACAGCGCTGGGGCTGAGTCACAGCAAGGCTGTCTGTCCTCTCTCTCCTCCTAACACGATGCTGTCAGGACCCCTTCCCAGCTGGAGCCGCTTGCTGCTTCCTCTAGAGTCCCTTGGCTCCCCTCGATACCCCCAAGCCAAAGAGGGCAGCCAAAAGGCTCCTTGTGCTCCCCCGTCACACTTCCTCTCTGCCTTTCTCAGATTCAAGGCATCGCAGAAAACTGGCCATTGATGGACAAATTAAGAGTTTTCGAAGCACTTTTGGGCTTTTTCTTTTCCCTCTGGAACATCCTGGAAGGAAGTCTGGGTCTAAAACACAGACATTTAAACTCCAGGCAGCCAGCCAAAATCTGTGTCTGCTCTCGGACCGTGAACACTGGAAAGCTTCACCTCAGGTCAGCAGCAGGCCTGCTTGGAGCCCCATGTGCTGATACACGTGGATGAGCTGGGACCAGCTCTCCAGCTGTCCTTAGAAAGCTGAGACCTTGTGACATTTCCCATTTGTCACGTCCTTCAGCTTCAACCCTCTGGAGTCAGCTGAGTCCAAGGCTTGTGCTGGCAGGACAGCCCCATTTAGCTCAATCTCATGGCGTGAGGACATCTCTCCTCCAAACAGGCTGCTGAGTCTCCAGGTCCTATCCATCCACAGGGCAAAGAAAAGAAGGAGGATGGCTGCTCTGGCACTTTAGACATTTCATCCTTCACCATAGGAAGATAATGCTGGAGAATGGTTCCTTGGATGGTCTTTGAAGAGAACAGGGACACCCATCCATCCACCTGCCTTGCACAGCAAGACCTGACTTGTGTAGCTCACTGCTAAGAGCTTGGTCTGTGCCATCTCCAGAAAAGAACAACACCTCTGCACTTGTCCTTCCCTGTTTTCTGTGCCTGTGGACATCTGCAATGGGTGCCTTTCTCCAAAACCTGCTCCCAATGCCTCCCCCACCACACACCACACACCATGGAGGTGCAGTGCCTGGGAGCAGGCCAGCTGCAGGTCAGCATGCACAAGGGCACAGCCACCACTTCCACCACTGGAGAACCGAAAATAAATCTGCTGTCAGTGAGCTACAGACAGTCAGCAAATCTCCAAGGGTTCTCTCAAAGAGACATGATGGGGGTTATGATGTTTAATGGGACACAGAGCACACTCACAGCAAATGGGAAGCTGTTCAGAGCTAGACAGCCAAGCCTGGGGATCAAAACTGTGGTGGTGGTGGGTGGGGCACAGCAATCCCCAGAACAGGGATCAGTGCCTACAGCTTCATCATCTGCAGCTACGTCCTTTGTCAGGAGAACCATTTTTACTTCTAGTTGCCCTGAAGTTTGTGTCAGATCAGGACTGACACCCCTCTGAAGCAGAATGGTGTTGAAGGCAGAAATGGTTTGGGATACTCTTACGTTTCTCTTCACCACTCTGGAGTTGCTGAAAATTGCCTCAGTGCCAAGAAAACTCTTTCCTTTAGTGCAGCTCTAAGTCGCTTGTTCCAAAATTCCTTTAATCTCCAGTGATTTTTTGGCAATGTTTGGAGAGCATTGTTTGGAATCAGTAATGATCCCTGTTTATTAACATTTTTTAGGTGTAAGGGACGTGGGTGTTGTTTTACCCATGTGGAATGTTTCCAGAGCTATTGGAAGTAGGGAGCGCAACCAGCAAAATGGGGGTCCTTGTTGGCACTGCCCACGAGGTGCACATTGTCCCTGGCACCTGAGGGGGTATGGAGCGCCCAGGTGCACCGACCAGCCCCATGCACTAAGCCAGGACAAAGAATCATGGAATAGCTTGGGTTGGAGGAGACCTTTAAAGATCACCCAGTCCAGCACACCCTGCAATGTGCAGGGACATCCTCCACTAGACCAGGCTGGTCAGATGAGCTGCTTTGAACCATGCAGAGGAGAAAGAGGACATTAAAACAAGACGGGGACTTGAAAGCAAAGCCTCAGCACAATGGGGATCTCTGCAGTGCTGGCACAATTGGCAGCTGGGGCCAGTCTCTCGGTGAAATGCTTGGCAGTCTCGTTTTGCAAACAGCTCTGCTGGCTCCAGATTGAGGGGATGCTTTGATACTTCAAAGAGAAGACACTGAAACAAGAACATAGAGCTCTGCCTGGCTGCCTGCACCTCTGGAGGAAGCTGGCAGTGCTGAAGGAGGGAAGGAGGGACAATGTCCTTACATGCACAGGCACTGCACATCATGGGACTCCTTTTGTGCTTGAACACCCAGTTGGAATGAACTGGGGGACATTTTCCACCATCCTGGTCTTTACTTTGTGCTTCTATAGAGGGATCAGTTATCCTGGGCAAGGTGTGTGTTATTGATCTTTCTGACTCTTCTATCCCCATTTGCAGTACTTGCTGTAAAATCTCAGCTACCCTTTAATCTTGCCACACCTCAGCGAGTCAGAGAGCTGCCAGGGTAGGATCTGATTCCAGTGTTAGGCTGGAATGATTTGCTTTGAAACTGAAAACAAAATCGCTGACCACTTGGAAACGAAATAAAACAAGTCTTTGACAACTACGTTTTTATTTTGAGTGGCTTGGATGGATTTCAGCACAGGGAAAGTATCTGGGATACCCTATCACATTATGTGCCAAATTTGGACTTGGTCCAGTGAGGATTTTTGATGATTTTGTATCTTCTTCCCTGTATTTATCAGGATCATGTATGCATGGCCATTGTCCTGGGGATGGGATACAGTTCGCTCTGAATGCCTAATTAAGCCCCGATTAGCATTTCTTCTAGGAGCAGATGCAGCTTTTCCAGCCCAGCAAACAATGCCATCTGTTGTTCCCTGGCTGGAAGTTCCATCCCAAAGTGTGCTCTGCTTCTACATTTAATTGTGAAGTTTCCTGCTGCCAAAAAAAGTGAGGTTGTTTAAATTTGGCATCAGGAGGAAAAGGCAGAGAGGGAGAGAGATTCGATTTATATTGTTACTGCGGGGAATGCTAAATTGGTTTAGTGTGACTGCTTGCCCTCTGCAGCTTGCCCTCCTGTGCAGGACAAGCCAAAGGGTGAAACCTGCCATCAAGACTCCCATGGCCACTTTGCACCCTCTCCTTGATGTCAGGGCTGCCTCTGCAGGGAGTCTTCAGCAGCTTTTCCTGCCTTGGCTACCACCAGTTCCCTGGAGAGCTGAATTCGGGGTGATAGCAAGGTCCTCAGGCACCGGCATTCAGCATTGTGCTGTGACCTTCTCTAGAGACTTTTGGCGCTCACAAGAGAGGAAAGTGTTTGCAACCAACCTTGTCTCAGTTCCTGGCCTCGGGGAAATGCTGAATTTGCATGGCCTTGACCAACCTGCTGTGACTGCCAAGGAGGAAGCCAATTGGAGAACTGATTTTTGGGCATCTGTCAACTGGCTTCTGGCTGGAGACCCACTAAACTAATTTCATACAGACTGCTTAGCAGCCATTAGCTGGTTGTGGCATGACCTGTGATGGACTGCAAACAGCAAACTAGAGGAGAAAACACTGGTTTTATTATTGAACCCATTGGAGAGCAGGGATGGGAATGTTCCGGGAAAAATAGAAATAGATGCAAGGAAGTAAATGTGGTTTGTGGGACAGATTTTATCCCTCCTACTTCTATGAACATCACCTACGCAGTCAGCTACATCAGGAGATCCAGCTCCATGATATAAATGGGTAAAGCCAGCTAGTGAATTCTAGCTAGGGTTAATCTTTTGACTCTTCAGTTTTGGGAAAGTGAGGATTTAAGGGGAACCAGGCAATTAGTGCTGATTTCTGTAACAAACAGAATAGTTTTCTGTAGTCAAATCAAATGTTTAACTTTGCAAATGTTTACATTTTCCATCATAATGAATGTTATGCTAAACAAATATAGCCAAAGGGTAAATGCTATTATTTAAAACTTTGGGTTTGTTGGTTTTTTTTCCAAATTTAAAAAAAAAAAATTAACTCTGATGGTTCGTGATGAAGGAAGGGATCTCAGTCAGCAGTTTTCCAACTTATTCTCAAAATGCCAACCAGTTGCAGAATCCTGTCTCCCCAGCTGGCTGACATCAACTACTCATCATGTACATCAAACCATAGGCCAATGAAGGGCATGATTTGTTTAATAATGCAAGAGAGTTTCCCCTATACACTGAAATCATAACCACAGCACTAGTCCCTCAAAAACCCCCAGGGATGCTTGAGGCCAGCACCATATGTAAGGAGCTGGTATTAACATTCATCATAAATTAAGCTTCTTTCCCCTACATACGCCTCGTTCTTAAATCCTCTTTAAGAAGAGATTTAAAAACATTTTTAAATGTCCGCCAGGTTTTTTTCCTTTTCTGTTAAGCATTCCTATTGTGCTGCCTCTGCCTTCTCAGATGTCTGGCTCTGCATCTCCTTCACGGTGAGGTGCTGGTTGCCAGTCTCCACGTCTGGTGTGCCCATCACTGCCATATCTGGCCTTCTGCTGCTCCCTCAGAACAAAAGCAAATATCCTAATCCCATCAGCCTGAGCATCTTAACACCAGATGCGTGCACTGCTACAGCACAGGATGTTTCCTGCAGAGTGTCCTGGGACTGCCCTCTGTTTAGCTCTGCCCCAGACAGAGTGAGAGCTACAGCTCACAAGCTGGTGGGTGGAGATTAGTGATAGACATCATGGTTTTGAAGTGTCTTTTCAGGTAAAGTTTTGCAGGGAGCTCTCCTGAGCTTTGTGTGTTCCCAGGACAGGCAGCTGCCAGAATTCTGCCTGTCAGGTTGCAGATGACAGTCTGGGTTCACACACAGCTTGCTGGGACAGCATTTGGCTTTTGCAGTAACACTCTGAAAGTGGTTTGGAATTAAGAAATGTGACCTTGCTTTTCTCTGCAGCTCCTTCGTAGTCGGGAACAGCTGAGTGGAACACATCAGGAATAGGGAAAATCAATTTTGTGTTTTATGTTTTTGTTGTTTTACAGATGTATTCAGGATGCCACACCCACCTATTGCACAAATCCCTGTTGTCTTCCTGAGCAGCTCATTAACGTCATTAGCAGGCTCCCGGACAATTTTCAGCCTCCTCAAGAGTAGCTGGGCTTGTGGCTGGGAAGGCACCAGCACCCTAAGAGTTAAATTGCAATGGCCTGGAACAACACAGATCCAACAAAACAGCAATTCGATACAGTTCAACATCTTCAGTGTACTTTGTTATTTACCCTGCACAGCCTGTGCCAGCTGTAGCTGACCTTCTGTCTCAAGCTGGGAAGAAAGGCCTGTATTTTGTGCTTATTGGAAATTTTGTTTCAATATACCCCCATAGGAGCAACCTTCCACCTCCTCCCATGCCCACACCGTGTAAAATCGGTCATGCAGGCAGCACTTCAGTGGAGTCACCACTGCAGAGCCAGGACAAGCAGTGGTAGTAGCTTCGGTGAGGAAAATGGGGGGATTTCCTTTGCGAGGCTGGAAGGAGCAGCCCTCAAATAGTGCACCCCTGGGTGTATGGGAGTTTCAGCAGACTTTGGATATTCCCATCCAGCCGTTATCTGGGGAGATACACTTAACAGAGCTGTTAGTTTTTCACTTGACTCTTATTACTGAACATTTGTGGCTGCGTATAGGGAGTAGGGCCCTGGAGAAATGGGGTCGTGGGAGAAGATAGTGAGCAGCTCTTCCCTGCCTCCTCTGTGTATTCAAGATTTGTGAAACCAAAAAAAGCTTCCAGCTTCTTTTTTTTCTGGTAGATGAAGCGTTCCACAAACCCCAGGGAAGGCACAGCCACTCACAGTGAAATTATTCCACAGGGCAGGTCCCCAGTTACCTGCTGTGCCTCACTCCAGAGCACGGGTTAGAAAACACGGGTGGGATCAGCGGCCCTGCTGTTTCCAGCTGCTCTTGTGTTATGCGAAAATGTCATTGCTTTGAAAAATGTTATTGTTTCTAAATGAGCGGGTTTTTTTTCCAGGTTCAGCCCACACCGTTCCTGAAGGGAGCACTGCCACGTCCCCCCTGCTCCTTCCAGATGACGGCACCGACCCGCGGGCGGTCCCCACGCAGGGGCACGGCCCCTGGCCGGTGTCCGTCCGATCCCAGGCTCCGTGCAGCTCCCTGCCGGCAGCGGGCCGCGGGGGTGGGCCTGATGACCTTCACATCCCCCACGCACCCAAATTCTGCTGAGGCCGGCGATTTCACAAATCTGCCTGAATTTTAGCCGGGTTTTGCTGACTTTCCCTGTCCCGCCGCAGGCGTGGGCGGGCGGCGGGTGAGTGACACGCCAGGACATCACTCCGCGGGGTGCCCGTCCTGCGGGACACGCGGGGGCAGGGCCGGCCGGGCAGGACTCCGCAGCGCGCTGACTGCGGGGGGGAAAAGGCCGGGGCACAGGGGACAGGTTCGTGCCAGCGGTGCCTCCACAGGAGGCTGAAGCGCAGCGCGGGCCGTTCCCGCGGGGAGCGCCGGAGCAGCCGGCGCAGAGCCCGGANCCGCCCGGCCGGTACATTGTGCGCGGGGAGCGCGCGGGGCCGCGCCGGGGCCGCGGGGAGCCGCGCATCGCCCTGCGTCCCTGATCCCCGCATCGCCCTGCGTCCCTGATCCCCGCATCACCCTGCGTCCCTGATCCCCGCGTCCCTGATCCCCGCGTCCCTGCCACCCGGGGCTGGGGGCTTCGCGGCTCACGGAGGTTTCGGCTCGGCCAAGGGACGGTGAGTGATTTCCTCCCCGCTTTGGGTTCACGCGCCGCTGCCGGATCCCCTCCGAGCAAGGGGTGTGCGGCGGTTCGGAGCCGCGGGGGCGGGGATGTGCCGGCCCCCGACAGGAGGGACCATGAAGGCTGCCCCCGGTACCGGCCCGGGGCTCGCTGGGGGTTTGGAGCATCGTGTTCCATAGGCAGGAAGCGGGCAGGGAAATGTTTAGGGAGAGGAAGGGCTTTTCACTTCTAAAGGAAAAAAAAAAAATCAAAAAATATTAAACCCAACTGTTAATCTCATGAATGTGAAAATAAAGTGACATTGCTTTTTGTTGTGTTTTTTCCCCCTCTCTCGTCCGTATATATATCTCTCAAAACTGTGCTCCAAGGGACACAACTTCCATGGCCTCTGATGAAATCAGTTCGAACAAGCCTGTCTAGAGAAGTGAGCAGGCTTGTGTGAGTGACTGAGCTGAGCTGACAGGAGAAAAATAGTTCTTCCTCCCTCTGCTGTCCTCACGGGCCCTTTGGCATTTAAAAAAGTTTAAAGCCTGTTCGGTAGTTGGGTTTTCTAAATTTTTTTCTTTATTTTTTTTACCTATCCACTTGTAGTTGTTGGGGTGGGAGACTTAGACCGGCCAGACCTGTGCTTGGAAAATCTGCCCTCAGCCTTGCATAAGTAGACAGCTGAATGTTTCATGCTATTCCAGCGGAGAGCCCCAGTGTCATGACTGCTCTGTTTTCCTTTCCTGGCAATCTCTGCATGTGTTCTCTTGTGTTCTGCTGGAGTGATTTCCTCGGCCAGGGGCCTGTGGGCTTTTGTAGTCTTCCTCCAAACATACCTCTTCCTCTCCAGGACAGATCCAGAGCCACAAGAAATAAACAAGCAGCTCCGTAACCTTTATACTTTGACAGCTTCCCTTGTCTTTCCTTCTTCCTTCCTGCATCTTGTGACACTTGTGTTTATTGAACTTACTTTAGGAGCAACCCAAGATGTGCAACACAACCCACGTGTTGTGGTGGTGGCCAGCTGCTGCCCTTGGCTCAGCTGCTCTGGTGACAGACCGTCCAGAGTTCTGAGCTCTCCTCTACTTTCTTGTCTCTGTCGCTGTCTGAGCTCTCCTGTATGTTCTACTCTGTCCATCTCTCAAAGCCTCTGGCTCCTTAATGCCTTTTCTGGGGCCTCTCTGTTTTCCTGGTCCTGTTTTCTGCTGTGAATCAAATCTTATCTGAAAACATATTTTGTCTCTTTTGTGTCTTTAACCCCAACCATCTGCTCTGGCTTATCTTTCTGATAAGACCAAGTAAAGCACTTGGGGAGGAGGCATAGGTGGAAGTCTGCTCCACAACAGGAAGGTGTGAGGTGGCTCGAGATTCTCAGGATTAAAAGCAGAGTGAAAATTGCTGCAGAACTACACCATAATATGGACATGGGAGACTATAAGCAGCTTCAGCACTGAAGAACTTAAATTTTCCGTTCCTTTTTTGTTCATTTTCTCAAGTATTTGAGGATTGTTATCTGAAGTCCTCCTGCCTCAGCATGTGTGCAGAGTGTGATATCCTCTCGTGCTGTGTTTGGGGCAGGTTCAAGTAACTCAAGCAGAGAGGCTGGTGTCTCAGATGTGCCTTTGCAGAGGAGTTAAGGCCAGTTGAAAATGGTTTGACTGAAGGAACAAGGCAAAAAAAATTTGTGAAGGCGACAGCTTGAGGACAGATGACAAGGTGTTGCATAACACATATTCCAAATGTGTGAAAATGAGCATGAGTCTGATCCAAAGGATGGTTCCTCTAGCTCTGGAGGGAGTGCTGGGCATGGTCTGGTGTGGAGATAAGGAGTGCGTGCGTATCTGTGTGTACGTATGCGCATGTGAATTATGATAGCATTTTTGTCCCTGTGGTGGTGACCAACCCTCCCCAAAGCCTGCGGGAGTTCAGGTCCTTCTTCGCAGCCAGAGGAGGTTTTAGGCAATGTTTAGAAGGTGGATGAGTGAAACAGGAAGGGCAGGATATGGCCATCTGTGGAGGTGGAAGAGGACAGGCAGAGTTGCGAGGTGGGGAGGGAAGTGGCAGCATTACAAAAGAGTGTTGAGCAGTGCCTTGGCTTGGGTGTGAGTAGGTGGAGCAGGACAGGCAGAGCTGGCCCGGGGTGTCTGTGGCAGCTCACTGCGCCCAGGGACTGTGGAAGGGGTGGGTTTGGAGCCGTGTCAGCACTTGAACTGAGGGCTAGATTTACTCCCCACCTTCATAGACTGTAATTGAATTGCAGTGAGTGTAGCTGGCATTGCTGAAAACAGTGGCTGCAGGAATGCTGGCTAGGAAGCATTTAGCTGTAACAAGCCCCCTGGCCTGACCTTTAACCACCATCACATCGCTCTGTCTTTGCTTATCAGCTTTATATCCCCGCAGTGACTATTAGTATCACTCCAGCC
This sequence comes from Cnemophilus loriae, assembly GCA_013397755.1. Classification (NCBI taxonomy): domain Eukaryota; kingdom Metazoa; phylum Chordata; class Aves; order Passeriformes; family Corvidae; genus Cnemophilus; species Cnemophilus loriae. Next base: position 1,009,380 of record VZTF01000420.1, read on the forward strand.
AGAACAGACAGCTCTGTCGTTCTCCCATTGCAGGAGCCTGGGAATGTTGCATGTCCCATAACCGCTGTCTGCTTGCTGACCATTAGGCTTTGCAAAGACTACCAGTTTTATATGATAGCCTGTCACATTGTGGCGAGGCAAATTTATTACTGTACCGCACTGGCAATCACTCTGGTTTGCTTGCAATGTGTGCAGGGATGCCCAGGACAGCCTGGGCTGCTGCAGGGATGCCACAGTGGCACAGAACTTGCAAGCTGAGTGTGTGATCTGATGCTGTATGAGTACTGAAGTGGAAAAATCAGAGTTTTTTTTGTTTTTTCTGTCCACAGCCAGAGGCAATAAGCGATGCCCTGTCTTGCAGCCCCAGACCCTTCAATATCTGTCACAATCAGTTGGGAATGGCTGTCCCCCATGCCCAGCAGCATCAGGGGCTAATCCATTCAGGAGGCATGAGGGCCTCCCATCTCCGTGGCTCTGAACTCCAGCCAGAATTGCAAATGAGCAAACCAAACCTGGCAGTTGTACCATGATCTCCTGGGTGGCAGGGGAATGGGAAAGGGAAAACAAAACCCGGCTTAACTAGCCAGGCCCAAAATTGAAATCCTGCCCTGACAGCAGGCAGGCAGACAGACCTGTTTGGTGTGAGCATCCGTGACAGGGCTTTTGGTCAGCCCGGCCACTGGAGCACTCGGCTCTGCCAGCCTCAGAGCTGGGAGAGTGGGAGGATCTGAATAAGATCTCTGGAGTCAGCAGCTGCTGTGGTTATTCTGGCATTAATTTGACATATACCACATCTCATCTCCTAAACTCTCCCTGGGAAGTGGCATGTGGTTCCTCTGTGTTTGAAGTACCAAAGGCCTTTTGCCTTTGCAGCGCGTTAGCAAGTTTGGCTTGCTTGAAAAGGACTTTATCCTGCCCAGATGGGGCTGGGGTAGGTACTGCAATCAAGGAGACTGTTTCCATTCTGGAGCCTTTTTGGCTATAATTTGGAAGATGGGATTTTGAACTCGCTTGCCTCCTCTGCAGCCTCCCATTCATTTTGCAAAGCGCCTGTGATTGATCTGGCAGAATGGGATGTATTCACAAGCAGAGCTGGAGGGCAGCAGGAAGGACAAAACCCCACCGCAGCCTCTGAAATGAATCACGGGCTCTGAAAAGATCCGCTGGGGTTAAGGCATAGCAGTGAAAAGCTATTGTCTGGAGCCTAGACTGTGGCTAAAAGCATTATTTATCCCGATTTGGGTAGTGGTTGTAGGAGGGCGTGGTATTCCCAGGAACAGCAAAGCCAGTGTGCTTAGTGGTGAACATGGACTTTATTTGATTGTGTCACAGGTAGCTCGAGAAGCTTTATGGAGTATCTGAGTTGCAGAGTAGCAAGTCCAATACCTGATTTACAAATAAAACTGCATGGATTGCATGCAAAGAGGATTTCCTACAGGTATTTTTATTGTGCTTGGAGCATGGTTGCCTTTGACTCGGATGAGTGCATGTCACAGATTTGAGGCACTACGGCCCCTTTTACCAGTGCTTTTGCAAGGCAAAACAAGAATCTCACTAATTGGTTCAGCTTGGCAATAATGTTCTGATTTTCTATCAAGTAAGTGGCATTCAGTAGATTCTTGTGGTGGCTTTGGGCTCAGAGTGGAGCATGGGTTTAAAGGGAGGAATGGTGGGTACTACTAAGAATGGGATATGAGAATATGAGTGGGATATGAAACTCAGACCGAGTTTCTCAGACTGAGTTTCAAAACGTTCAGATATGTACCCGGATCTTCTCCAGACAATCTGATTCCTGGAGCCTACAGAATTGGGCTTGGAAAACCTCCCAGTTTCTGTCTGAGCCAACAGAAGGAGCCTTTCACATGGTCTCTCTGTTTTCTGTCTAGGATGTATAGGCTAGACTAGGAAGTGAGAAAATGAGAAGAAATGATAAGGATGCCTCCCATTCTCAAAGGCTGGGGCAGGATCGGAAATTCTGCTCTGAGGGGATGGAGTCAGCTGCCTTTCCTTTTTCTGCCTATTTCCAAATCCAGTGAAACATCAAGAGTTTGTCAGGAAGGGCAAATCCAGAGCGATACCCTCTGATTCACAGCAGTTATGTTGTCTGAATTCCAGCCTGCAAAATCACAGTTGCATCTTTGCTGTTAGTCATCCTGAAGAGAACAGGAACAAATTTGGCTGACACAGGCAAACCACTAAATTCACCGGAATTGCTGGAGATGAACCCAGCCCGTTAGAGAGCAAAGTCTGCATGCAGGCACACAGTGTGGACGGAGCACAGGGCATGCCTGGGAGATGAGGTAGTGAAGGTCCCGTGCTGCCCACCTGGCAGCAGCCCAGGCTCCATGCTCAACGAGTGTGGTGCTGCACTAAATGCCAGGTGCAGTTTTAATTCCTTTCATCTCAAGCACTCTTGACAGAAGGGCATTATTAGTATTGAGCATTTCAAGCAGCTCCAAGCTGTGTACCTGACAGTCCGCTGTGTTATGCAAGGACAGGAAAATCATCTGAAAACATCTTCACATTTGTTCCTTCCCCTTTCTTGTCTCTCTCCCCCACCATCCTTTCCTGTTTTCCATTGGGTTTTTTCCGCTTTTGAAGCTGAAGCTACCTCTGAGTACGTGAATGCCTGCATGTAACAGATCCTCTTTCTCAAACCTTTTGATGGTCTCCAGTGCTGGGAAATTGCATCTGAAACACAGCTATATCTGGCTCTGTGTTTGACAGTGTGTTGCCTCACTGCTCTTTCTCCTAAGCAGTTTTGCAAGGAGCTCTTCCCTGTGAAGACAACACAGTAGGTGACTTTTGTGTTTCTGGTTTGCTGCTCTCTACAGTAAAAAGGGAGAAATTGGTTCTATAGCAGTAATTTTGGCCTGGGATAATGCTGCTGGCCTAAGCACCAGGTGGTGGAGTCCATGAAAGAATTGGAAAGGTACAGATATTTAGGATGAGAGAGCAGGCACATTACTAATTAGTAGAGAACTGATCCCACCGCTTTCAGGGAGAATTTAAACTTTGACTGAATTCAAGACAGTGTTTCACCCCACAGGGTTGATACTGTGAGACGGAGAGAAAATGAAAATGAATCTTATGCCTGCTGTCACTGGCCGTTCCAGGTGGGTCTGCTTTGGTTTGGAAGGAGTGTCTGTAGGTTGTAGTTCAGCCCATGCATAGAGGGCCCATATGGCTGCTTGGGAATGAAACTCTGCTGCAGTGTGAGCAGCTTCTTCCAGGTCTTCTGAGCTGAGCCAGCAAGGAACCTTACTGTCTATTTATTTACTTATTTACAGCTTTAAGTAGTCCATGGTTGAGTGGGGCAAAAAGAAACTTGTTCTGCTTGCGGCTTCTCTTGTGGGCAAAACAGAAAGTGCCAGCTTCAGATCATGGAACTTGGGGTCTTTGTCGGTGTTTAGCCAGCCTTTATGATCTTGGAAGAACACTTACAAACCCTGTAGTCTTGCCCTTCTAAGCAGAAGTGATTCTTGATCCCCTGAAGTTCCGCTGGGGAGCATCTTAATTACTCTCAAATCTTGTCCTCTTGAAAGCAAGCGGGATTTCAGCTGCTGATTCCCTGCAGGTAGTGAATGAAATTGGAGATTTGTGGAGAGCCTGCTGGTTTGAGATAGAGGGGGAACCCCAAGCCTGGCTAAATATAGTTCATGTATCAATAGCCTTTCTGAGCATGTATCAGTAGCCTTTCTGAGCTGTCCTCTCATATGCAATTCTTTTGTGATTGGGGACAGGGCCTGATAGAGCTTCAAAGTATCTGTCTAAGAGGCGCTTGGATTTTTCAAGGGGTGGTAGAGTGTCTCCTGAGGTTCTCCTAAAGGACCATTCCAGCAGGGCCCTGAAAGGGTGACTCATCAGCCTGGGAGGGAAAGTCTTGTGCTGAGGTGTGGTTTGTAGGAAGCAAAAGGCCCTCGGACAGGAGAGCCGTGGTTCTTTGAGTGGAGAGTTTGGCCAGCTCTGTGCTTTTGTTTTTCCCCTTGTGCTCTTTGCAAGCTTTGTCCTGTCCAGAGAGACTGCTGGGGCGTTTTCTTCATGAGCTGAGATTTGAGGGGTCTTTTTTTCTTGAGCCAACTCCTTCCCTCTTTCGGGATTGCTGTCTGCCCTGTCTGGATGAGTGGAAGGATTTTCAAAGCAACCTTATCTTGCTCTGCTGGAAAAAACCTGTCTTTCCCATCCTGGCTGTACAAAGGCTGCAGACAGCCAGGGGAATACTACAGCCAGCAGACAGCATTGGATAGCTGTCAAAAAGCTGATGCCCCTCTGCCCTCATCCATATGGAAGAAGGATTATTATCTGCCTCTGCGTGCAGTCAGATCCCTTTAAAAGGTTACGCAGTAGATACTTATTTTTTCAATAACTGCCTTTCGAAGGAAAAGAAATGAATGCAGCGTGGAGAAATCCAAGCCGCGGTTTGTTGAGGTCGCGCCTTCTGCTGTTCCCATTGACGCGGCTGTTCCAGCAACAGCTTCCTGCATGATGGAAGATGCAGCTGGGAGCTCCAATAACCCCGGGGCTCTCACAGAGCAGGTGGGAGCTTGGCAGGAGCCCCTGACAGGTTGCTTTGTGTAAAATACTCCTCGTTCTGAGTGGTTCTGCTTTTTCTCTTTAGCTCAGTAGTTGGGTAAGGGAAGCAAGGAGTGTGGTAGGGGCCAGATTGTGCTCTGCATGCGTCTGCTTCAGAGAAGTGCACGTGTCACAGGTCCAGCCTGCCCATCGCTGCGGTTAAACATGGCTTAAATTGGAGCACTTCTGTGCACATCGTGAAATTGTAGAAGGCCTTTTGCCTACAGGCTTCTGAGGTTTGTCAGCTGCTACATTTTAGAAGAAACCGGCCAGATGAAGTAGCTGCTGGCTGCAATTTCTGTTTGTCTGATATGGCTGAGATGATGCCAAGGTCTCTGGCTTCTTCCCATAGACTGAGACATGCGGTGAGGGGAGTTTGTGAGGGGAAGGATTAGTGTTTGCCACTTTTCTGCTTGTGCCCAGCTATGGCGGGATTCAAGAAGCCCTCAGAAAAAGCTGAAAACCACAAGCAAGGTTTTCTGGCGAGATGGCTGCACTCCAGAGTTCAGGTGCTGCTTTAGTTTCAGTTTAATGGTCTGTCTAGCCTGCTTGTCTGTGACCAGTGACATCCAGTGTCATAACCCCACTCCAGGAGAGGCCAAGTAAAGGGGCTGTGACCGTGGCCTCCTTAGCTTTCAGACTTCCAGCTGTACTGGGGATCAGTTGGTGCCAGTAGTGACAACGTGATAGAAAGAGCGGTGCTGGAGACTGGACTGCAACCTGCCAATTTATTCCCTGGATATTTTTCAATACATATAGGATAGAAATATTATTTGCCTCCAAGTTCCCTGGAATAGATGTTTGAGGCTAGAAGCCTGATATTTGATATATATGTGTGTGTATGTGCACACGTGTGATATATGTGTGTCTCTGTGTGTATGTATACATAAAAAATGTCTTTGCCGCAGCTTTTATATAGACATTTTAATTTCTAAATGACCTGCTCCTTCCACTCTGAGTAGTTGCTTTTAATCTTAGTGTCAGAAAAATCATTGCTGCCTTCCTGCAAGTCTCTGTGTTTGTTTCCATAGCTGTCCTATATAAATTGCTTCTTTTTTTGTGCATAAGCAAATCAAAGGTTAACATTGAATAGTTGACCTGAGCTGTGAGCAAAGAAAGCAGTAGCAGTGGCAGGGTGGTTTCTGAGGTTGTAGGAATAGGAACCTAAATCAATAGCTTTTAGCAGACTCATAAATGTTTCATTTGTATTCCTCGCTTCGGCGTTGACATGGGAATCCATATAACCTCTTAAATTAGTGTTGTTCCTGCGCTGGGTGTAGATGTTGGAAACATTTCCTTCAGATGCACTTCAAAGTGCTGTTCCGTAATGGCATTTTCCTTCCTGTTTTGGAGCCGTGGTTCTGCACACCCTCCAGTCACGAGTGGAATGAGCCTGTCAGCCTCTGTCCCGGGCTGCAGGAGTTTGGGCCGTGGACATATCCCACCCAATTACCCACGTCAGTGCTCCTGCCCGACTTGCAGGCCGAGTAGGACTTGTGGCTGCTTGGGCAAGCTGTTGTTTCTGCACGGAGAAGTGCAGAGACTTTTCTCTGGAGTGTGATGCAGCCCTGAGGAATGAGTGAGGCCTTGAGAAGACCAGCCTCAATAACTCATGGCAGCGGGTGGGGAAGGAGCGACATGCCCACAGCTGTTTGTCTAATTCAGACTCTTTTGGAGGCGCTGGAGAAGCAGGGGCAGGAAGCTCATGAGCAGAGCCTGAGTCAGGAAGCTTATCTGGCCATCTGCCTCCTCCTGAGGTCATCCACCCATGGAGTGTGGGAGGGTTGAGCAGCTCCAGGTCACCGCCGGGTCAAGGCTGTGACCTGCCAGCAGCCTGGGAGCGCTGCGTCCACTCTGTCAGTGTTTTGTGGTTTCCTCCAAGACCCCAGTGGTGGCTGGGGAGGACAGGGCTCATCTGCAGACCTTGTGTTTGCAGGGTGGAAAGACCCTTGAGAAACTCCAGGCTGTGAAGAGCAAGTTAAAAAAAAAACCCATCCAACCAACATCAACAAAAAGAACCTGTCTAAAAACCCTTCCCCAACTGTCTTGTCTAAACAATTCAGTGACTAGAGTGAAAGTTGACCCCATTTTGATTTTTTCAGATTCATTTTTCAAACCTCGAAACAACTTCTGTATTAACTTTCTCCTATAAGAGAGGGCCGTGCGTGTGTATCTGTCTGCTTTAGTTACATGGGGAACAAAATACAGCTGGCTAAAGTATTTTGGAGTAAATGACTTGGATTTTATCATCTAGGTAGTATTAATTTGATTAGTCCAAAGGCATTTTCTTCTACAGGCAAGGATTGGTATCAGGTAGCACTTAAGTGAAATAGTAGCTAATAAAAGCCTTGTGTTTGATTCTGCCTTTCTGGTAAAAAGCATGATTTACGTCTTTCTTTTGTCTTATTCTGATGAGAATCTGTCCTGGAAAATGTTTAAGTCACATGAGGTGTCTGGTGAGTTTTATCATCAAAAAGTGCAACAAATAGGTTTGGTAAAATTGGTTCAAACTTTTGGCTTGTGCTGGTAATTAAATATTCTGTAAATAAAACCTGTAGCAGTTGCCTTTCCTAAACCTAATCTACGTGAAAATCAGAAGCCAAACTTGATTTCTGCTGAGCCAAGAACAGACCAATGCCCTTTATCCTGGATAGTCTGCTCTCTGTATGCTGTTTTCTAAGGAAAAATAACTCTTCTGTGGTTTGCCAATACCCTCTGGGGGCTGTTGAAAAAATCTACCACCAAGTTTGGAGTTTGATTGCCTCACTTTGTTGCTCCTTTGTTGAAACCAAGGCAGATTTTCCCCCTTCACCCTGCTCTGCCTTCCCGCCGTGCTCAGCCTGAGTTAAATTCTTTGGAGGATGTGAGTGTGCAGGAGGAAAGGGCTGTGCAAGCCAGGGTGCAGGAGCAGCCACAGAGCGGGAGTCACAGGGATGTCACCTGGTGCTTCACCTTTGAGGTCCGCTGGCAGTGTACCAGGGTTGGGTAGCAAATGCATGTGTTCTCCATGGCTTATATCAGTCAGGACAAGGGAATAATGGTTTCCCTGTTTGTCTCTCTGCAGGCAAGAGCTCTGCCACCATGTCCGTCAGCGTCCACGAGAACCGTAAATCCCGCACCAGCACCGGCTCCATGAACATCTTGCTTTTTCACAAGGCCTCTCACCCGGACTGCGTCTTGTCCCACCTGAACACCCTGCGGAAGCACTGCATGTTCACCGATGTCACCCTTTGGGCAGGGAACAGGTCGTTCCCGTGCCATCGGGCAGTGCTGGCTGCCTCCAGCAGGTACTTCGAGGCCATGTTCAGCAACGGCCTCCGGGAGAGCCTGGATGACGAGGTGAACTTCCATGACAGCCTCCACCCGGAGGTGCTGGAGCTGCTGCTGGACTTCGCTTACTCCTCTCGCATCATTATCAACGAGGAGAATGCTGAGTCCCTCCTGGAGGCTGGGGACATGCTGCAGTTCCATGACGTCCGAGATGCGGCGGCCGAGTTCCTGGAGAAGAACCTCTACCCTTCCAACTGCCTGGGCATGATGCTGCTCTCGGATGCTCATCAGTGCCGGCGGCTCTATGAGCTGTCCTGGAGGATGTGCCTGGTCAACTTCGAGACTGTTCACAAGAGTGAGGACTTCAACAACCTTTCCAAGGACACTTTGCTGGACCTCATCTCCAGTGATGAGCTGGAAATCGAGGATGAAGAAAAGGTCTTTAAGGCTGTCATGCAGTGGGTGAAATACGATCTGGATGAGCGGAAGGCTTATCTCCCAGAACTTCTGAGGAATGTTCGTCTGGCTTTGCTTCCTTCTGAATGCCTCAAGGAAGCCTTGGCTTGCGAGGACTTGATCATGGTGGATGAAAGGAACAAGCTGGTCTTGGATGAAGCTATTCAGTGCAAGAAGAAGATCCTCCAGAATGATGGGGTGGTCACCAGCCCCTGTGCCAGGCCTCGCAAAGCTGGGCACACCTTGCTGATCCTGGGAGGACAGACCTTCATGTGTGATAAGATCTACCAAGTGGATCACAAAGCAAAGGAAATTATTCCCAAAGCAGACCTGCCGAGTCCACGGAAGGAGTTTAGTGCCTGTGCCATTGGCTGCAAAGTATATATCACTGGAGGCAGGGGCTCCGAGAACGGGGTCTCCAAAGATGTTTGGGTGTATGACACCGTGCATGAGGAATGGTCCAAAGCTGCCCCAATGTTAATTGCTCGGTTTGGGCACGGCTCAGCGGAATTGGAAAACTGCCTGTATGTGGTTGGTGGACACACTGCAGTAGCTGGAGTCTTCCCTGCATCTCCGTCTGTTTCCTTGAAGCAAGTGGAGAAGTACGACCCCATATCCAACAAATGGACAATGGTGGCTCCGTTGAGAGATGGAGTGAGCAACGCTGCGGTGGTGAGCGCCAGGCTCAAGCTCTTTGTCTTCGGTGGGACCAGCATCCACCGAGACATGGTGTCCAAAGTCCAGTGCTATGATCCAGCTGAGAACCGATGGATGATCAAGGCCGAGTGCCCGCAGCCCTGGCGCTACACGGCAGCCGCCGTCCTGGGCAGCCAGATTTTCATCATGGGAGGAGACACGGAGTTCACGGCAGCCTCCGCCTACCGCTTCGACTGCGAGACGGACCAGTGGACGCGCATCGGGGACATGACGGCCAAGCGCATGTCCTGCCACGCCCTGGCCTCGGGGAATAAACTCTACGTCGTAGGAGGTTACTTTGGCACTCAGAGGTGCAAAACGCTGGACTGCTACGACCCTACGTCAGACACGTGGAACTGTATCACCACGGTGCCTTACTCGCTCATCCCCACGGCTTTTGTCAGTACCTGGAAGCACTTGCCCTCGTGATGAGGGGCAGGGCTTGGGGGCTTGTTTCCAGGAGGTCAATAAAGGTAAGGGTCTCCTCCTCTTAAATTGAAAATTGCTGTTGTTCCTCAATTGCATCTCCGCACACCATGCTGAAGCCATAGGTTCCAAGTTGCTCATGAGGTTGTTTTATGGGAAGGGAACATTTAATAGTGGGATGCAGAGCCAGGAAGGAATAACCAGCTCTTCAGTGCTGTAAGTCTAGATAGTTCCAAGGGTTCTCTTACTTCAGATGATCCTCACAGCATCTTAAGAGATACATCTACATAGATGATTGGGGCTCCTCTCCCTCTGCTCCAAGGTAGCTGGATGTGCCAGCGTCACCCTTCTGTGGGTGGGTGGGCAGATGTGTCCACACTTGCTCTCTGAGGGAGTTAAGGTTTCTAAAAACACTTGTATGTGAGTCCTGGGAGATACCAGGGCAACAAGTGCTTTGGAAATGTCTCAGTTTGATTTTTTTGCTGATAGGCAAGTGACCCTTGGAATGCCAGCGAATCCTGGATCTCTTTTTATGCTCTGTATTTACATTTCAGTGGGTAGCAGAAGCAAAAGCTTAGAAGCCATGGTGCATTTGATGGTCTTGGTGTTTATTTATCATCCAAACTGTTGCTTGTTAAATCAGAACTTCTGAGACTTCTGTGTCAGACCTGAGTGGGAGGGAAGGGGTTTTGTAACCAGAAGAAGAATGTGTTTATCAGTGTTTTGGGTTGTGTGAGAATAAGAAAGTTGGTGGAAACCCATGATGTTGTGTCTCATTCTGGCACTCCAGTTTTCTCCTGCTCAGGGAAGGTGCTACTGTAGGGACACTGGGACAGGGCTGTTGGTTCCTCCTCTCTCCTCCCCTGTGGGGTGTTTGGTTGCCATTCTGGTTGTCACTGTGGCTCCCCAGGGCTTTGCATGTCCTCACCAATCTGCGCTGAGATGCAGCTGGCCCGGCAAAGCCCAAAAACTCTTCTCAACTTGCATTGTGAAAGCAGATAATGATACAAGCAACACTTGGATAGCATCATCTTCCCAGGAAGTCTGTAACACATCTGCTAGCTCAGTGTGCAGGTTTCTCAGTGCCAGCAGCACACACAGCCCTGCCTTGGTGGTTGGAGCCTACCTCCCAGCCAGCTGAAGGAGCTGGGAAACCCTCACGTATGGGTGTGGGATTGACAAGCTTCACTTACAGTTTTATTTGGAAAGTGGGGACTGTGGGGAGGGAAATTCTTCCACAGACTCATCAAAATCCACTTCACTTAATACAGGGAAGAAAGAATGCTGCCCAAACCCTCTAACACCCTCTCACTTCCCCGCTTTCCACTTGGTGTGGTTGGTGTGCCTGGGAATAGCCCAGCGGGTGAAATTGCTGGCACCTCCCAGTGATCATCTCTTTTGATGCCAGATGGGAACCAAGGAGGAGTTCCTGGCACCTCGGCGAGGCATTAGCCCAACGTGACCACCCGCTTTTCTCAGCTGGGAAAAAAATCACCCAGGGCATTAGGCTGCCCTTGGTGAAACACCTGGTTTTAACATGGGTTTGGACCACCATGAGGGCAGGGCAAGAGTGGAAAGGGTTAAAATGAGACCTTAAAGTGTTCCCAACACTGGAAGATAATGGCCTTTCCAAATTCTCCTCCTCAGGCGTTGCCTAGCATCTGTCACAGTGGCTCAGTAATCTAATTAACTGTCACTCGGCTATTAAATAGTGCAGCAAAGACTGTGAGGACTCCATCATTTTCAGCTCAGGTCAATGGAGCCTCCCTTTAAGAGCCATCCTAGAGCTGAAAATTAATTTTCTCTGGTAGCAGATGCGTCTGAATATTAAAGTTCAACACCAGCCACATGGCTGGGAGTGGGAAAGAGGGAGTAGTTTGAGATGGGAGTCGATTCCTCAGCCACCGAATAAAAAACAGTCTTCAAAGTCACAGTGATGTTATTTTCCTCTCCTACCTTTCTTCCTCTGTACTGTATTTGGGTTGTTCAGACCTAATAAATAGCTTTGTGGGGGTTGTATTGATACTTCTTTCCCCCCTGTAATCTGGAGCCTGACACAAGCACAGAAAAGTAGGAACTGCAAATAAAACTGGTGAAAAGTCACTGTGTGAGGGTTTTATGTGCTTTTTTGGCTCTGCCTCCAGTCTTCGGTTAAAAGAACTATTTAAAATACACACGAGCTCTTGCCAGAAAGAATGTCTGTCCACGTGATTTTTCTAGAGTGGTTTTTTTTTTTTTTTTNCTGTGACAGCTCTGTACATAAAGCACCAAGATGGGTGAGTGAATGTCCCCGATGTGCATGTGCTGCCCACGCTGCAGCAGGCGGTGTGGCTGTCCTGGTTGTGCAACAACTGGGCTTGGGAACTGGGGTAACTGGCTGTAGGATCCTGTGACTGTGATCCAGTTCACCCCATTGTCCTATTGCAGGTCTGGCCGAGGGGTTTTCTGGTTTGCAGCTCCCACCATGGAAGGTCTCTGCTGAAACACCTGATTTGGTCCCTATGGGATCCTTCTTGAAGTAGGGATGCCCAGAAGGCAGGCTGGCCAGCACCTGCCCAGGTTCCTATGGAACTGCCTCCCCTCAGCTGGAGAAACTCAGGAGGGACAACCCTGCAGAGCAGAGCAAGGTGGGCTGGTAGGGAAGGGCCTGGGCAATCACATGGCAGGAGACAGTACTTTGTACCCATGGAAAAAACAACCTCCCGCCTGTAAGCTGGTCCCTGAAAACCAAAAAGTCTGTCCTTGACAGGCATTGGTCATAAACCACCCAGCCTGCTTTTCCTATAAAGCATAAAACTGATCAGCTGGAAATGCTTCCTCGAGGGCATGGCCTTCGCCCTTCCCAGCCGGAGCCGGGGCACCTTTCAGCAGAGGTCCCAGCACTGCTGCCAGGGAGGCCGTGTGGCATTAATTTAGTGCTTATTAGCCACAGTTATTTCCAGGGTTCAAGTGTGATTAGCAATAGGAGACGTGAAAGCCTCATCCACTCCCACCCGTGGTGGTGGAGCCATGAGGAGGCAAAACATTACAAATGGGAAATCAAGTACTGAGCATTTGGCTAATAAAGGCTCTGTGTTGATAAAGACAAGTACAGCCCAGCCCAGGGGAGAGTGGAGGGTGGTTTGTCACAGTCCTGTGCAGAGACAGGTGATGGGGACAACTCAGTGCCTCCCCAGAGGTGACTTCAGGCAGCACCAGAAACAGGTTCTCCAAGCTGCCTGTCTCCACATTAAAGTGGCTTCTCCAGACTATCGGTCCTGTGTGACAGTCTAATTTTCACGGGGCAGAGTCACAGATGGGGGTGGGATGGTCACTTCAGACTGCATGGTCCAGCCAGGGAAGGTGAATTGGAAAGGGGAGTCACTGCATCCCTCTGTGCTGCCTCCTGAGCCTCAAATGCTCTCCTGGGGTGGAGATGTTGGAATTCCGATCTCCAAACAAACAGGACGAGCCAAACCCTGTAGCATCAAGGAGCCAGGGGTTCCCCTGCCCAGAGGTTCCTGGTCAGGTGCTTTTTAGCTGCTACAGGACCCTCCTCATGGTCTTTGCTGTAGGGAGCAGAGGCTGGTGGCTGGGCGCTGCTCAGGCACTGATTCCTGGGACACATCCAGAAGCTCGGAGTTGATTTCGCGGCTCCCACTGGAGCCCTGGTGCATTTGGCTCGCGTGAGGGCTGTGGGTGGCACCAGCAGCTGGTGCCTGCCTTTGGGTGGATGCTGAGCAACTGAGGCTGAAGGGTTTTGAGGCTGTTCTGGCACCTAAAAGCTGAACTTTGGCCCCAGAGCTCCTGCAAAGGTTTAGGCCGCGTGCCAGGCCCTGAGCTGTATTCCAATACCACACTCACACTAGGAATTGGGTCAGTTCCATGGCTTTTCCTGGTTATTATATTACAGCTTAGATAACAAGCCTTTTGCAAAGACACTTTTACAGCTGCCTGGTGTGGCTCCCTTCCATATGGAGCAGTGCTTTCAGCTTGCAACGTGCATCATTCCCGGCTCCATCCACGGAGCCCTGCTCACAGAAAGGCACCTTCCCATGCCAAGGCCTGTGTACCTGTGAACAGCAGCCCGAAAAACCTCGGGATAATCTCCTGGCTCCTAGAGGCTGCTGCTCACCTGCGTGCTGCTGGGGTGGGTGGTTGCTTGCAACCTGTTGCAACCCTGCTGGAATTGCCGGAACAGAGTCACAGCTGGTTTCTCCCAGTGGCTCCTAGGGAAACCCATTTGCATGTGTATAATAGCGAGGCCGGATAAACAGGGATTGCAGTTTTTCTGCCACTGCTGCTCTTTCCAAGTGGCTGGTTGTCTCTGAAGCCAGTTTATCAGGCAGTGTTGGAAGGGTGTGGCTGGCCTGAGGAGGAAAGTCGATGAAAATCAGGCTTTTCCTAACCCTGGGCAGATGGAAACATGTGCAGTCTGAGCTTGGCCCCAGACTGTATTAATCAACCCCTTGGAAATGTCAGTGATACGGATGTTTTTGGAGGAACCTGTGGAAAAAGAGAAAAAGGGTCTTTTTGTTTCGTCTGTTCCAGTTTTTGGGCCCTCCTCCCTGCCCTAAAAAAAAAAAAGAGAATGAGAACTTTACCCTCAACTTTTCATTCCCTTGTCATGCCCACAGAAGTTTGCTGCCTGGCTCTGAGCCCTCTGCACAAGCAAAGGACTCCCCAGCTCCCAAAGAAACCAGCTGCTTTCCACCTCCACCCACCTCAGGGAGTCGGGGTGGGGGTTACCCCAGTGAGTGCCCTGTGTGGGCTGAGCTGAGCATCGCACCAGTTAATGAGCTTTCTCTTTCCTTCCCCAGATGCCAGAGCCACATCCATGTCCCCTCTCTTGCGGCTGGAGCCGACACAGTGACCGAGACCCTCCTGTCCTCCCGCACAGGACTCCGAGGCAACTTCCACATCCCTTCCTGACACCAGGAGAGGGAGGCACAGCTGGGGCCCCACCGCCAGCATCACGCCAGGGGGTGACCAAGGGCTACCCAGCCCCACCACTGGTCGCTGGCCACCGTGCAAGGATGGCAAGGAGCTGAGAGCACTGCCTTGCCGGGCTGGGCACAGGCGGCACAGGGATGGCTTGTGGGCTCCACTGGACCAACAGGGATGGGGAGATGGAGGCTGCATCGCTCAAATGTGGCAAATGTGGCTGGGGAACACTTTTTGTTACTCGGTTAGGGGGGTTAAATTAATATGTTTTTTTTTAAGGCAGTGAACTTGCCATTGGCAATGCTTGCTGCTTGGGTGACTTGGAAGTGTTTGTTAAAGGGAACACGGTGAGAGCACCTGGCTCTTCCCATCCTCTGGCCATTTCATGGAGGCAATGGCTATTGAAATATTAAAATGTAGGAGCTTGGGATGGCTGCCAGCAGCACCAGGTACTGTGACGAAACAGGGCAGTTGCCTTTTGGTTTGTACTTTGGGCCTTTTAAATTTCCCCTCCCTTTTCCTCACTGCTGTGATTTGGTCGGAGGTCGGAGGCCAGGTAGCTCCCCACACGCAGCTGCTGGGAAGAGCACAGGGCTCTGTTAGTGTGCCAAGGCAGCAGCACCACTGCCGAGATATTCCCCAGATAAAGCCCACTGCGTGCTCAGAGCCGGTCTGCTGAGCTTCCCTGCCCGTGGGTGAGGCTCTCATTAGCGAAGGAGCAGAAAAAGGGATGCAGTGGGGAACGCTCGTGCCTTGGGAAGGGGCACCTTGGCTCCAGCAAGGCCTGGGAGGGAGAGCAAGAGGATTTAGGGTAGCATTGCAGGGTGGGCTGGGGAGGGATCTCCTCCTTCCTGCTGCACCCCTCATCCTGGCTTCTTGGAGAGATGTGAGCATTTCTGACGGCACGCTGCCTGTCAGCGGTTGGGCTGAGGCTGCCCCCGGTTATCCACGCACGCTGGCTGCCAACTGTGTTTGGGATTATGCATCCAAGAGCTGTCAGCCCGAGCCATTCCTCATTTTGCTGTGGCGGAAGGCACGTGGATTTCGGCTGTCAGTACAGGGATGCAGCTCCTGACTGGCCTCTCTGGGGCTGGCCACTGCCGAGGACTGGTCCTGCACTGCCCCAGCATCCTGCTTCCCTGCACAGCAGATCTCCAAATTCTCCGGGCTCGCCTCTTGCGCCTGGATGAGGCTGAGCTGTAGCCTGGCCAGCTGAATGATGCAATGCCATGAAAAGCCTTGACACAGCTTCAAACAAAGGTCTTTTCGGAGCAGCGGGCGCCCGTCGCTGCCGGGAAGAACACACGTTCTGCACAGCCAGTCTGCGATGCGCCGGATGACGTTTATTTACATCTTCTAGTCTTCTTGTTGGTTTTTTTTTTTTTCCCCCCCTTCAGTTGCTTATGAACTTTAATAAAAAGGATGATCTGGGAAACTGTTTGTGTGTTTTTCACAGGAGTCTTCATTCTTAAGTAAGTTAGATTTAGGTCTAATAACAGGGCTGAGGACTAATAACAGGGTTGGCACTCCATGGGGTGGTTCACAAACAGCCTCCAAAGCAACCAGCCTGGCTGTAATTATTATTGCTTCAGTGCTTGGGAAACTGAGGCACAATGTCAAGCGTCTTGTCCAAGGTTAATGGTAGATCTGGGAATAAAGTCCAGGGCTCCTCATGTCCTGAGGATATCGTGTGGCTCTCTGTTCCACAGCTGCTCTCACTCTGCTTGTCCATTCCGTGATTTCAGGAGAACTTGCAAGTCTGCAGTGCTAATAACACCTGCCAAATAGGTTGAGGGGCCCAACGCAGACACAGCCTGTACTCCTGCAGGGAAAGCCAGTAATTTCTAAGGAAGACAAGAAGAATTCATGCTTCTGTTTTCCTTATTTGCCTTCTCTTGGCTGCTGCAGCTCCCAAGAAAGGGGCCTATTGACAGGATAGATGGGCTTTCCAGCTGGGGCTCCTGTCCACGCTTCTCCGTGGGCATCTCTCCCCATCCCAGGGGAGCTCCCAGAGGCACAGGGAGATCCTGCCCTGATCTGAGAACACTCTGGGAGGGTTTTCCCTCCGTGCAAGACCAGCAGCTCCAGCTGTGCTCGGGGCTGGGACCAGGGGAGCATTGCTCAGAGCAGTGAATTGGCACCAGGCAAATTTGTATTTGCTTCCTCCTCTTGTAGCAGGGGCTGTTGGGCTTGGGAAGCAAAACTTCTATGGGTGTTGCACGGGGTGTCAAAGGGATTTAGGGCCTGAATTTCTGAGCTGCAAAGGAGACAGGGAACCTGTGCCCTTGCCCACAGGAGCTGGGTGGGCAGCAGCATTAGCTGACGTGAGCTGGGTAGATATGAGTGTAAGGCTCCATAGAAAAAGCTCATTAAAGACCCCTTTGGGAAACCAGTTCAGGGTATAAATTACTGTTTGATGAGCAGGAGAGGGGGAAAAGAGGAGGGGGGGATGTGAATGAAATCCCCTATAGTTTTGTTGATTCAGGTTTTATATGGGACTCTGGGACTTTAAATAGCAGCTGGGGAGGCTTTGCAATAGGCTTGCTTTGATATGAGCCATGCAGAGACCTGCTCTTTTGTATTTATTCTGGAGCTTGCCTGAGAGACAATTCAAAAGCAATCAGCAGCTGCTGTGACAGCAGCGACCTGTTGCTATGGAATTAAATGCAATGAGAAATACAAAGGTTTCTTGGTTAGCAGCAACGGAATAAGAGACGAGCAGGAGATAGAAGTGGATGTAACACTCAGAAAAAAGCTACAGCCAGAGCGGGGCTGGCATTTAAATGGGAGGTACAGGGGTAGAAATGTAAATGTGATTTGTTTTCCTTTTTTAAAAGAGCTTTTTCACCATCTCAGCAGGTCAGGCTCAGCTTTGTCTGTCCCAAGTGAGCACTTGGGAAAGAGTCCTGTCTGGTGGCGTTACTGGAGTTGTGTGTTCCCAGGCTCCTGGGAAACAAGCCCACACTCTATAGCCAGCCCTCGCTGTGGGGTGTCAAGAGCTCAGACATCTTCCCCATGAAGTGCCAGGAGCCCGACATGGAGACCCCTGGAGGAGCAGGGGGGCTCATCCCACACCTCCCTTGATTTGCAGGGCTCAGTCCCACGGGAGAACTGGAGCAGGATACAGCTCCTTTCCACCCACCCTCTGGCCCTGGCTGGAACCTGCCCATGAGCTCTCTCCACCTCAGTTCCCCAGCTCAGTAACAGGGTGCTTCTCACTCCAAAAAACACTAGGGAGGAGAGGGCAGGGAGATGCTCGGAGGTGGAAGCAGGCAGGCAGCTGCCGTGATCAGACCTCCATCCCCAGGGCCTGAGCATGCTGAACATCCCTGGATGCAAAGGCTGATACTCCTAGGTCTTCTTTAAATGAAACTCATAGTGCCCTATTAGGTTTTAAATATGCATTTTCCCAGCCTGACCCCAGCTGCCCTTGGAATAATACTGCTTTGCAGTGAAGCCCTGCAGGGAATTATCATCTGAGCCCACTCCCTTTGTCATGAGAGTCAGTTAAAAGCAAAGTAGCTGGTGATTTAATAGCTCTGGTGTCTGAGGAAGCCCCACGTCCATCCAGAGGCCAACTCTGGCATTTAAACACATAATTGGAGAAGAGGAGCACTTTTTTCCAGCCATCCAACATGCTTTCAAATGCATCCATGTCCATACAGAGCACTAACTTCTGGTGTCCATGGCTTGTCATCTTCTCCTGCACATTGATTAATGCCCCAGCATTGCCCATTCTCCTTGCAATATATCCCATGCAGAATTGTTTTCCTATTTCCCCATGCACCTTTTCCCTTGGGGTAAATCTGACAGGTTTTAGTCTCTGAAGGGGGTCTAGGCTCACAAAATGCCATGCGTGGAAATGTTGCTCCAAAAGCAGTGTTTGAGTTAAGCTTGCAAGAGCAGGAGAAACCTTTGCCCCCAGCTCCCCACAACCAAGTGGGAATTTAAACTGGGCCCAATCCCTCCTGCTCCAGTGCAGAGCAGGAGCCCGGTGCCCTCCAGGCACAGGCAGCAGTGCTGGGGGCCCCAAGGTGGGAGCCAGCAGCAGGGACTCCTGGTGGGAACGTATAGCCAAGGCTGAGCTCGTTTATTCTTCCTTCCTCACAATCTCCCTTTTCTTTCCATTTCACCACCTCCTTATTTAACATCCTCAGCTGTTGTGCAGAACCATCGCCCTGTTTTGCAGCACTGTGACCTACTTTGCTGCAATGTCCCGACTTCCTCACTGAAATCGTGAGCTCGGAGCCCACCCAATCCATTCGGTGTTTCTCAGCTGAATAACAGATCCAATTAGGTGGAAAAAGCCCGGCTTTCATGCTGTCAGTGCCTGGACATCTCACTTCCCGCTCCCCAGCACACGCTGCACCACTCAGGGCTGCGGCTCGCAGACAAGGGCCCCTCTGTGTTTGTGTGTCCCCCGTCAAATGAAGCTGGGGGAAGGGTTCAAGACTGATCCTGGTTACCCAACCTGTCCTTTCATTCTTCCTCATGGTCTCTGAGGACTACAGAGCTCAGGAATCAAGTAATTTGTGGTTTTTCAGTTCTGTCTCTCTTTGGAAGCTCTCCTTTCCCAGCTGAGGCTGGGGGAACAGTCCATGACCAGGCCAGGGCAGCACAACTTGTGCTTGTGAAGAAGCTGCTGGCACCTACAGCCAGAATGTGATTTAATGAGTGATAGAAAGACCTGTCTCTCACTCCTGGCATCATGCCTATCCCCAGTCCTGTGGGTTTATCCCAAGCAAACATTTTAATTCTACCCTTTACTGCTGCCATCACTCTTCTTCTCCACCACAGCAGGGCTCCTTCTCCCTGCAGCCCCAGCAGGCAGCCAGTCCCTAGGATGTTGGCTCCCCTCCATCGTGGGGGATAGCTGGTTGTTAAAAGGGATGAGCAGAAACCAAACAAGGAGAAAAAAGCCTAAGGGCCACCAGGAAAAGGCCGTTTGGTTTCTACCTTCCCTGGCTGGGTGGGATGGTCGGCCATCCCCTGCCCCGAGGCCAGCCCAGCAGCACTGGGGCCCGCTTGGCTCCCTGGCAGGTGCAGGGAGGAGGGTAAACACCCTTCACTCCATTTCTGGGTCATGTCTGGAGGAATTACACACGCACACACAGACAGGAGCTGCTTCCCCATGGCTGCTTCCCAGCACCCAGCGGAGCTCCCGCTGCCTCCCGGCCCCTCTGCCCACGCTGCCGCCCTGCCGGGATCACGGCTGCTCCCGGCCTCCCCACAGGGTTTTGCTAATGAGTCACTGCTCCTGCTCGGCTCTAATTAGGCTCCTGTCTAATTAGGCTCACTGGAAAGATGCGGCTGGTGAGAAGCAGCCCTTTGGTGAAAGGAAAGGGGAAAGAAAGAGCATCTGGAGATGCCGGAGGGAGAGAAGCCAGGTTGTGGTAAGAGGTCGGGGGGATTGGGAGTTGCCAGCTGAGCTGCATCTGTGCAAGGGATGGACCATAAAGGGAGGAGAGCAAAGGGACTGAAAACAAGTCCCCTCTGTACTGACATGCGGAGGAACTCCAGAGTGCAGGGAGAGTGGGGCTGGGGGAGCCAGCCCTGAACCTGCACCCTTGGGCATCCTTGAAACAGAGGCAGGAGAGCAGGCTCTGCAGCAGAGCCTGGTTTGGGGGTGATTCAAGAGGTGTGCAGGCAGCTTTAGGGGAGACACAAGGCACACCCCCTGGCTGCCCATCCCTGTGAGAGCTGGGGGTGCTCATATCAGTTGCTAGTGTCAAATATTTTTTTCCACTTAATTTTTACATGGTTCAACCTCCTAAAAATCAAGGCATTTGCCATATTTCACATTCCTGTAGCAAATTAACAAGCCCCAGGTGCCTTCAATGGCAAAGGTAAGTCATTACTTTACCATTCACCTTGTATCTGATCACAAGGCATCTCACTCACTCACTGCACTAATTAGAGTTTTGCCTTTCCTTCCCTTAATAAACCCTCCATGAATGAGTGGCCTGTCTGCAAGCCGCAGCCCAGCTTGCACCTGTGCCCTCCCAGACCTCCAGTTTCTCCCCCTGAAGCCAGTGCCAGGACTGAACCCGGCAAGGGCAGGGAAGGGGAAATGCAGATAATGCAAATGTTAAATGTATCACTAAACCGTATTTCCAAAGAGCCTCTCCTGTGCCTGTCAGTGCTCCTTTTAGAAGCCCATTCCATTCTAAGGATCCCGTATGACCCCTTTTAGGTCAATGTGCCAGTGACAACCCAACTGCATCCAACAAACCCACAGAGATATTTTGCTCTAGCTTTGGGTGCCAAGGAAAGGATGGGCAAGAAAGCTGGGATGCTCAGAAACCCATCACTCTTTTTTGAGACCCTCTAAATTAATTGATCCATGTGGTCTGGAGGGAACATCCATTTCATTATCTTAGCTGTGCCATAATGGCTCAGAGCATGGAAATTGTGAGCATATGAAATTGTGGAAAGCTGGTTAAGGACAGTCAAATTAATATATGGACGTGTCCTGGAGCAGCAGGGTCCTTTGCTTCCTCCTCTGCCAAAGGCAATTTGTATTGCCTGCCCAGGCTTCCCCCTGGCCAATGGAAACAGAGGGGTTTGGAGTGCACTGTGCAGGAGCAGAGAAGCTCAGGGTGCCTGGTTTGCTCTGCAACCCAGGCTTTCCCTGGCAGGAGCTTGATTCAGAAAGGATTTGATGTTCTCCGTGTGGTTTGCCATCAGTAAATGTGCTGTCCCGTCTCCCGTGAGCAATGCCTGTTGTATCACAGCAGCATCTCCCGCTCTCAGCAGCTGCAGCAGCTGATGTTGCTTTACTGCAGGGATGCAAAGGCTGGGGGTGCCCCAAGGGGTGCTTTTGTCAGGCATCCAGCTTGCAGAGCCAAGAGGGGCCACAGGAAAACGTGCTTTTTAAAAGCCATACCCAGGAGCCGCCAGTTTGAGCGAAGGCTTTTATTCAACTTCAGTAAATAGGTGAGCTGGGACGCCTGGGAATGCAAACAAAACCAGGACTACTGAGCAGCCGTCCAGATAAACGAGCTCTTTCATCTCCTGTCTCACACCCAGGGGCTGCCTGTCCTGGAGCAAGTGCTGCGTGACAGGGTGTAGGTTCAGGTACACGGACGTGACTCAGGCTTTCAGAACAGCACGTGCAACACAACTGCGAGGAGGGGAAGAACACCAGGCAGTGAGTGCACCGCTGCCTAACGGGGGCTGGCGTTCCCTGACACCTGCTGAGGAACAACACAACACCTCAAGCTGCTGACAGCCCAAAGCTTTGATCAATACTTGATTCTTGGGGCTGTCTTGTACAGGGTCAGGAGCTGGACTTGATGCTCTTTGTGGGTCCCTTCCAACTCAGGATATTCTGATTCTCCTCAAGCAATGCTTTCTCCTTCCCAGTCTCCACCTCTGAAGACAAGTGGAGAAAGAAATGGAAAGGAAGCAATTCCTCTGCCTCAAAATCAATACACAGGGGGTGAAGGGTGCTTCTCCCGCCTGAGGAGAGGATGCTGGAGTCCTGTGCTGGACTGGCAGTACAGGGCCAGCAGTGATCGCTTCTATGATCCGGCAGAAAATGGTTGTGGGGAAACTCCAGCCATTGTGGTCCTCCGTGACTTATCATCATGGCTCTGTACTTCTGGCACCCTCTCCTGCCTGGACTGATGCCTGCAGGCACTGGGAACACCATGTACCTTATCAGGGAACCACAGAATAGTTTGAGTTGGAAGGGACCTTAAGGATCTTCTTTCCACCACCCCTGCCACAGGCAGGGAATTTTCCACTAGACCAGGTTGCTCCAAGCCCTGTCTGACCTGGCCTCGAACACTTCCAGGAATGGGGCATCCACAGCTTCTCTGGGCAACCTGTGTCAGTGCCTCACCACCCCCACAGAGAATTTTCTTCCTTACATCATCTCCCCAGGGGAGACCCAGATGCTGGATACAGCGTTTCTGATGGGTCTCTTCTTGCAGGAGACGTGGGAACACCTTGGGCACACAGCATCCTGGACCCTGTCCATGATGAGATGCAGCACCTCTGGTTCTCTAAGCCAAAAGAACCAAAAACCTCTGTGTGTAGGATTTGTCAAAGACACGGAGCTGTGTTAGGGGCTTACAGGAACTCTGTGCCATCAGCCAGCACATGCAGCCCCCAGACTCCCATTATTCTCACTCACAGGGATGAAGAGGCAGAGAGAACAGCTGTGACACTTCCCCTTCTTGTACAAGGATGAAAAGCCCTGTGTGAGGGGTGGGAGAAAAACCCAAGGAATATCACATGGCCACCTGTCCTTCAGTAAAATGCAAATCTTGTAAGAGGAGGAAAATAAGTTAAAGAGTCCAGTGGGTTCAAACTGGAATGGAGATGATAAAGGCAATGCAAATGTTTGATTACAGGTTGGAGTTAGGGCTCTTCATTCAGCCTTGGTGCAAAAAAGTCAACAGCAGAAATACCAAAACTGTGGGAATAAATCAGGCAGAAAACTCAGACTTAAAATCAAATTTATTTAGAGGAAGAATGACTTTACAAGAGGTTGATACTGATAACTAAAAAGGAAGATAAATAAAAGCCTGTTACAAAACCTAATGGTTTCTGGCAAGTTACAGAAAAACTGAAGAATTTTACAGTCAATAACCTGCTCACTTTTTACATAATTACAAATTAACATACAGCAATTAGATTTTACCCTCTTCTTTAAAAATCTTTTTTTCCCAACTTTTTTTCTTTACGGCTTCAACATGAAAATGCAAAGTTTTTGTTTTTTTGCCTTTTTTTTTTTTAATAAGAAACAAACCAAAAGCAGAGGTATATCAGGTTATTATAATACACCTCAATGTTCTGGGAATTACTCAAGTGCATTCCATATTAGTACAAAATAAACACCAGGCTAAACTTTAACCATAGGCGAACTGAACCGGACATAGATTTTTATTTCTTTTTTTTTTTGAGTCAGTGTTTAATATTGATAAAGAAAATAGTAGGATTACTTTAGAGCATGGAAAGGATGGATACCTACAGACAGCTTAAATACATACAAAGCTCATAGCTGTATGCAAAGCAGTGAATGTTATCCTGTTCCCCCCTCCCCCCAAGCAATGGAAGCTGAATTATATTTGGGCAAAGCGTCAGTGTCAGTGAAATGCATGTGGAAGGAAAGGGCACAGAGCCCTGGAAACACAGGTGGGAAGGGAGCTGGCGTTACACTTCTCATCACTGAAGAGCACAAGGTGTAGGAGATTCGGCCAGTTCAGCTCGCCTATATTTAAAAATTAGCTGTATCACCAATGAAGAATCGGGGATTGCTGCCCCTTCTGACAAATGAAGCAAGAGTTATGAACAGCAGGGGAGGCTTTTTATTTAAAAGGGTGCCCTAAATCATGATAAATTCCCAAACCTGGCCAGCAGGCAGAATAATTTCCAGAGTTCTGGTTAATAAGGAATGTTTTGTGGGATTTTAGCAGATACTCTCCTGTGTCCCCTGCCCAGTCCTCCCTTGCTCCATGCCATAGATATCCTAGACAGCTTCCTTGGGATTTGGCACCTGAAGAACCTCTTCTGACTAGGTGGCATGTGGAAGGACTGGAATTGGGTGTTTCAGCAACAGCTGTGAGATATCCTAGTGACTCAAGGAAGGTGCAAAGCTGATCGGACTCTCCGGATGCAAATCTACACAAGCTGCTGGCATTACTGTGCTGCCCAGCACTGTCACAGCTCCAGAGGGAAGAGTCCACCCTCCGTGGGGATGAGAGCTCCTGTCCTGGGGAGGGCACCTGGGAGGTGTGGCCTGGACAGTAAATACCTTGGTGCATGGAAAGGGCCTCACTTATTTGGAGGCGTCCCCTCACATCTCCTTCACTCTGAGTTTCTCCAAGGAAAAGGAGTTGGAGGGAAAACCACTGGCAGGGCTGCTTCCCTACCTGCTGTGAGGAAGGTGATGGTGAAGCTGAGATGGGCTCTCCTGGGGGATCTACCTGAGCCAACAGAAGCCAGTTCTCTTGTCCTGCCACTTAACCTATCTGCAGTGGGACTGGAGTCAGATTCACACCCACTTTGGTCTAAAAATATTACAAAAAACTCGGCCCTTCCTCCCCTCTTGGGGAAAAGCCAAACCAAACCAGGAACACGCCTACTTGAAGTTCTGATTTTGCTGGGGATACAGAGGGGGAAGCAATGGCAAAACTGATTGTCTCCAAATAACCATAATTAAAAGGGGCAAGACCAGTTCCATTTAAAGTGCTTTATGGCATCAAACTGACATCAAGTTACATGTTGAGATGATCACTTCATTTAAAAGAATCTAAGGCCAACCCCACACAATTCCATCACGTCTCCCACCCTTTGCTACAGCTACTCTCTGCTGCTGGGTATTCTGGCACCCCCAGCTAATACTGGCCACTTCTGTACTTGTCTGAGCCCACACTCTCACTTTCCCCGGACACTGAAACCCCTCCTGTTGGGCAGTGGCAAAGACCAGGCCAAGAAAAGCCCAAGAAAAGCAAATCTGATTTCTACCCTCCATGAAACACCAGCACAAACAGCTCCAAGAGCCCTCGCAGGATCCTCTTCTCCCTCCAACAACATGGGCTTCAAACAGATGTTTTTGAACCTACTCTGAGTCCCAGGAACCCAGTGCAAAACAGGGTGGTTTGGGTGCTCCAAACGGGATCAAGGGACTGGCTCTAGGAACTAGCAACAGGCTGGGCTGAAGAAATAACATGCTTTCAACAACTGCAGTTCCAGGCATGGAACTGGAGCAAAGGCAATGTTAAGGCCAGGAAGAGGAAAGGTTTTGGTGCTGTAAAGCTGGGACAATACTCTAGCAGACAACGCTAGACAACCCTCAGGGATCAGAGCAGGAATCTGACTCTAGGAACCTATGCCAAGCCTTTCCAAAGAAAACCTGAGACGGGAAAAATAAAAGGCTGAAGAATTAAAAAAAAAACCCTTACCTTCCTAAAGGTGGAAGAAGGAGGAAGCAGTGTGGGAGGAAAGGCTTCATTCCAAAAAAGTGAATCATACAGTAACAGACGTCCTCCAGGGACAAAGGTCTGTCCACCAGAATTTAACACACGAACAGCTTTGATACACAGGGGTTCTGGTCAGTGTATTTCTGACTCACACCTGTGGTTTCTGTCAAGGAACCACAGGGACCCTGGGACATCACTTAGCCAACAGTATTTTCACTTCAGGCACTGAATGCTCTTTTCGATTTGCACAGCTCAGGAGAGATGGTGAAGCCAGGCAGAGACCCAGGCCTGCTGCTCTGGGTCACACATCTGCCTTTTGGTGCCCTTCTCAGAGCCATGGGACGTTGCTGTGTTGTCCCTTTAGCATGTGCTGGGACTGGGGAAAAGACAGTGGGATAAACTGAAAAGTTCATAGTGGCAAAGGCTGTTCCAGACTGAGGGCAACTCAGACATACCAGTGCCCTGATCTCTGTTCACAGAATAGTGAATCAGCCACGCACTGCTTTGGTTTCCAAAAACTTCCAAAAATTCGTGTTTGCAGATGTATAAACAGCAGGGCAGAAGTTACTTTCTGGAGCTGGTGGTTTTCTTATTAAAAAGGTAACACCACACCACCAGCACATGCCTCCTTCAGCTCCCCTCAGGTCAGGAAAGCAACCAGACCCTCACATCACTGCAAGGCACTCCATGCTTTGCTTTTTCCTTTGCCTCTAAAAGGAATGAGAAAACCTAACCAAATTATTTAAACAAGGAAACTAATTGACAGGAGCCTTGTCTGAAGTCTTTTTCCAGACTTTTTTTGGCCTGAAGATGCTCTACCTTGAAGAAAGCTCTCAGCTGAAATTCTGTGACTTTGGGCATGGAATGAGCTGCAAAGCAGCACTGCCCAACCCCATGGTTTGTAGGAAACAGGGAGATGAGAACATTTGGTTTACCAATCTTTTGGTAAGAAAACAAAACAAATAAAAACAAAAAAAAAGCAGAGGGAAAGAGAAAAAAACCCCAAACCATTCTCCAAACAAAAGCAAAAGTAAAAAGAAATAAAAAAATAAAACCAAGTAAACTTTTTAAAAAAAACTCTTTCAGATAAAATGAAAGATAAATATTTTTGCAAGCCCTGCTTGCAATTAAGAACAAGCACCAAATAATATTAAAAAAAAACCAAAAATAAAAATAAATCTCAACCCTTTTTCCTTTCTTTTTTTTTCTCTTTTTGAGTCTTAATAGTGTAGAGAGCTTCTAAAGCAAGCAGGGTTCCTGTACCAAGACAGCCCAGCCCAAGCATCCACCTCACCATCAGCACTAATTCTGAAAACTGCTGCAGGTCACCAGCTCGTGACAAGCCTGAGAGCAAACTGAAATCAAGCAATAGTGCAAGAAGAGAAATTATTTGTTATTTCGAAGAAAAAAAACTGGTAGGAAAGGAAATGCACCTGACAGCTTCAAACTCTTGAGCAAAACCTTGACCTATTTTGAAGCTGGTAACCACTTACAAATCCACTCGGGTAATTCTCCTGACAGGGTTTGGAAGAAAGGTGATTTTTGAGAAAAGTGTGTCTCGTTGCATTTCTCCTCCCCCACGGAACACATCCCTGTATTCCACAACTGTACAGACACCCCACAGCTGGCACAGCAAGAGCTGCCCTCGGACCTTCCTGTTCTGCACGGACACTCCACCCCAGGGGCCATGGGGACACGCCACGCTGGACTGCAGACCTGTCCCACAGGGGGTTTGTCCATCAGAACCTTTTTCTCCCCAAAAATGGTTCCTAAGTGCCCGGGATTGCACATCCATAGAGATAGGAGCCATCTCCCTGGAGCCCACCCTGTTGCCCTCCCATGTCTCATTGACCTGCTCGGACACTGCTGCTCTCACTCTGCCTCAGAAACGAGCAGGGCAAGTGAGAGAATCCAGAGAAACAGAAGCCCAGTGGTGGAACAAAAAGCAGGCTAAGAAAAACACAAAGAACAGAACAAAGATCTCTAAAAGCAGATTTTTAGCCACCCCTCCACTAAGTTATTAGGCTTGTATGGGGATGTCAAATGCAACTGGAGAGCTCTATTCCAGCAAAAACATGATCTTTACTTCAGGGATGGGAGGGAGTGAGCTGGAGCTCAAAGAGATTGTGTAAAAAAATGTTGCTTACAGTTGTTCCCACTTGAACACTGTCTGTTCTGGCTCCCTGGGATTGCCTCACCAGCCTACCAAAATTCTCTTCTCTGCACCATTTTAAATATACCCAGTGATGTTCTGCTTGACTCTGGAAACAGTTTGACATTTGATTCCTCTGCCCCACAGAAATCGTTCAGAATGATTTTAAATCTTATTTTTTACCCTCTGAGTTGTTGCTTCTGAATGCTGTTACTGCTTCCTGGTGTAAGGTACCCTTCAGAAACCAAACAGCCTCCATCCCACGAGCACAAAAGGGGTGTGCAGGTCACCGGGCTACAGTCGGAGCAGTAAGGGCAAGATATTTAATATCTACACGCTCCCTGAAAGTCCTCAGGTATCATCTATCCCCACGGGTGGACCTTGGCTGTAGGGACTGTAAGCATATCCCAGTGGATACATAGATACATATATGTATATATATATACAGTATATCTATATATGCCAGTGTGTACGCACCATTTGTAGAGTCCTAATCTTTTGCTAAATGCTTCGTTTTGGTTCTTTTCCCCAGAAAAGGGGAATTTGAAGGCACAGACCCCTTAAGGCTATGTTCTCTCATTCTTTAGCAGTAAGAAGAGACAGACAACATCCATCCCAATCCGTTTCACCCCAGGTTTGCACAGGGAGATGGATGGTCCTGTGTGCTGTGCAGGCACAGCCTCTGCAGGGAGAATTCACCCAAAACCACAGGAGAGAGGCCCTTATCCACCACTTAGCAGACTTCAGAACATGTTTTATTTAAAACCTCCAGATGCTTGTCCAGCGCAGGCACCAGCCGCGTGCTGTGTCAAAGGCAGGGAGATGTCCACGGTGCCAATGCCACGAGTGACCACTGGAACAGTCCGTGCTCAGCAGAAGATCTCCTCCCCCTCTGGAGGTGCTTCTGACGAGTGAGAATCTGCAGCACCCAAAAACAACAGGTAGGAATCACTATGGGAACACAGGGACAATGCTGGCAGAGCGGGGCTCCGTGCGCACTGAAACCCCACTGCCTGCCAAACCCACCGGGCCCCTTAAAACATGTCCAGTTCCCTGATGAGCTACCATGAAATTACACCTTGTAATGGGTGAGATTTCCTGTGCACAAGCTGGAAAACATCAGTGAGCTAGCATGAATGAAACCGGTCATCCGAGGGCATGTGATCAAATTTCAGGTGGGTCAGAGGTTTG
This sequence comes from Cnemophilus loriae, assembly GCA_013397755.1. NCBI lineage: Eukaryota > Metazoa > Chordata > Aves > Passeriformes > Corvidae > Cnemophilus > Cnemophilus loriae. The sequence goes on from VZTF01000420.1 coordinate 1,037,997, forward strand.
AGGTGCAGCTCTGAGTCCTAAGGGGATGCAAAACTACCAGACAAAAAAAACCTGCATGTTTTTTTTTCAGATCAAGAGACAAAACAGACCAGCTTGAGGGGAAGGGAGAGGCCACCAGAAGGCTTGTGGGTATCACTTCCAAACTGCCACAGATGTAAAGCAGACATCAATGCCTCAGGAGCTGCAACAGCCAGGAGCATCCCAGCAGCAGCTCCTTCTGAAAGCACTGCCACTGAAGCAGAACATCTTCCTCCTTGAAGCAGAGAATCCAGCCCGTGGAGGCTGCTCAGGATGGGATGGGGAAGTGAAGAAACAATGAGAAGAATGTGTGTCCCTCTGACAACCCCAGGGGCTGCGGAACAGGCAGAAAAGCCCACGGAAGATCACTTCAAGCTGGGAACTCCACTCAGCACAGCTGATCTTCCCCAACCCTGTGTCACCATCCTCATTTAAAGCCAGATTTTGTGACTTCCGCAAGTTTGCCGGCCAGCTTACCAACCCTGGAAAAACACCTGTGAGCTCCCCTGACACTCACCAGACTGTTGGGAGCGATGCCCCCTGCCCTTTTTCTTCTTTTCCTTCTTCTCCTTTGGTTTGGCTAAACTGAAGAGGCGAGTAGGCATCTGGGTCTGTTCCTCAGCTGCCTTGTTAGTCTGGTTTGTTGTGCTAAGCAAATGGAAAGTGCTTTTCTCTTTGTGTGTCCTTGAAAGACTGTTCCTTTTGGGGGACACAGACAGTTCTGCATCAAAGTGCCCTTGTTTAGGAAGGGAAGGGCTCTTCTGCATGGAAGATTCATCAATGCTGGACTGGGAGGAGACTCTTGCAAGTTTCTCATGTAGATTTGAAACCTAGAAAGGAAAAGTGTTTCATGAAAGAGGCTAGCAGACAACATGGATAGAAAACGTGTGTCTCAAACCACTCAGAGAGATTGTTCTTGTGAACATCCAGCCCGTTCACCAGGTAAAACGTTGTCCCCATCCAGGCAAAGTAAAGAGAGAAAAGCTCTCTCTGTTCAAGATGAAAAAACGAGGCATACAAAGAGTAACACTCCACTATCTTTTGCTCCTACATGTACTATGCTATGTATCAACAAGCCAAGGGCAAATATTCTCTAAGATCTCAATAGCAAGACTCACCCTGCATCGTTTGCACACACAGATGGTGGCAGGAGGCCAAGGAGCAGCGTGCCTCTCTGGGAAGGGAACGCCAGCACACGGCACGGGAGCACCATGTGTCAAAGGAAGCCTTCCCAAGCAAAAGATGAAAGCAAAAGCATTTTTCCTGATTTTTTTTTTTTTCCCTAATGGCTGTCTCAGGATGTAATTGAGCTTGCACATTCAAAGGGAAGATCAAAACAAGCCCAACAAAGCTTGACTGAACCCTCTATTAATAGCTCTGCAGTGTCAGTCAGATACCTGCCTTGAGAAGGTGCTTCCTTCTCCTAAATCCCTTAGGCCTTGCAGGCATTTTACCTCTCAGCCTCTCCCACAGCATCCATGCCCCTTGTCTGTAAGTGCTTGGAGCTGGAACAGCTTCACTGTCTGCTTGGAAAACTTCTGGCTTGATCAGGAGCCGGGTGGGAGGGAGCAGGGCCTCCTCTGCAGATTAGCTTTTCAGAGCTCACTGCTCAGCTCCACAATTGGGCTGTTCAGGCACCCAAAATCATTCCCATTCTGCAATCCAACATTCATAAACTAACTCTGCTACAGCTCTAAGCAAATTACAGTCCGAATTAGTGGGTTACAAACAAACAAATGATCAACAGGCTTAAGGATTAAATTCCGTCCATGTTTTGCCAGTGATGCTCACTCTCCTCAGTCAGACTGCTGCACAGTTGTGAAGACATAAACCTTAGCTTGCTGAAAAATGCCCAAAGCAAGATCTGTGTCTGGGTTTTTCTTTGTGGTTGTGAGCAGTCAGACACCAGAAGCCTCTTCCAGCAGAGCTGGGGACCTCTGCTCACTGAGCCACAACTGGACTGCAGGTGCTCATTCTTTTCAGGACAGGGGCAATGCCATCTCTTTGCTGGATATTGAGAATGCTTTTGGAGATGGATGTCAGCATGTGAACAGCCTTGCCCTGCAGTTATCAGCCTCACAAGTGGTTTTTGTGACAGCTGGAGGCTGCAGGTTACTCACAATGCTCAGGCTGTTTCTGAGAAGGATGTCTCCTCCGCCTGGGAGGCATCTTCCCTGGGAGGCTGCTACCTCCTCTCTGCCATCCCCCAACACAGCCAGGGAAGTGGGCAGAGCTCAGGCTGCCCAGCACTGGCCAGGCACCCCCAATACACCCTGAAGCACCAACACTAGCAGTGCCTCAACAGCTCCAGAGGTGCAAAAAGTGCAGCACTGCACATCATATGCAAGGGAAGAGCCAGTTTTAAATACCAGGCCCCACATGTCTCAGGCTGAGCTGGCACTAGCTGTGTGCCCTGTGAAGGGCATGCAGTTCACTCAGGAGCTGGCCAGGAGCTCCCTGCAGGGATCAGCTTCCCTAGGAGCCTGGCTGTTGGCATCATTTACCTGGTTGTGGTCAGGTTCCTGCCGCATTTGAGCAAATCGCTCCACGTCCTGCTTGAATTGCACCTTCTCCCTCTCCAGCTGCTTCTGCTTCGTGCGGAGTCTCTCCAGGTCCAGCTGGTAGGCCGCCTTCTTCTCCTCCAGCTCCTGCTGCTTCCGCTCCAGGTCCTGCCTCTGCCTCTGCACCTGCTCCTCGCGCTGGGCCAGCTGGGCCTCCTGATCTGCCAGTTCCTTCTCCCGCACTTCCCACTCCTTCTCCCTCCTCCGCCTCTCCTCCTGGTGCTGTGTCTGCTGCTTCTTCAGGTTGGCCAACTCCTGGCGCTGCTTCTCCAGGTTGCGCTGCTTCTCCTGCTCCAGCAGCGAGGTGGGCCGGGAGAAGCTTCGGCTCAGAGCCCTCTCGCTCAGAGCCAGCTTCTGGTCCTCGATGTAGGTGTCCTGCTGCAGCACCACCCCCTGGGAGAGAGGAGACAGAAACCACTGCAGCATCCTCTCCATGGGGAGAGGCCCGTCCCTGAAAACCTCAGGGTGCTGTACTGAACCCCTTCTCCTCCCACCGAATTTGCAGCCCAGCGCTGCTGCCTGGCAGCTGGGTTACCAGAGCCTGCTGGCAAGTCATCTCCCCCAGCAGCTTCCCAAATTCAGGCCAGCACTGGTTCCCTAAGGCAGCAGCTCATTCCCACAGGCTGCAAGCTGGCCGTGGGGTGTCCAGCCATGCAGGGATGTGACACGAGAAGGGGAGACAAGGGGCAAAGCATGACTGGCAGCTCAGGCAAGCAGTGTGTGGGAGCAGGATGAAGGGCTAAGCCTACCTGCAAAGCACTGAGCAGCTTATGGAGGCTGGTAATGGTTTGGAGGACCTGCTGCGAGAAAACAGAAGCGCTGCTGTTAGGTCTCACTGGGTGCTGGGTACGTGGACAGCACCCTCTCTTGCTCTGTGTCCCACCAGTGGGTCTGACAAGCTGCACAGCCATCCCTCTGCACCCTGCTTTTCCTCACTCTTCCCTTGCAATGACTGCACCAACCCCCAGTACACCAATACATCCCTTGGACATCTCCCAGATGTGCCTGGCATCACCTTCCTCCCTTCCCTAGCTGTCAGTGCACCAGGGAAAGTACATCTGCAGAGGCACCTCATGGGAAGTCCTGGGTTGAGCTCTGCAAACCATTTCCCACAGCATCAGCTTCCTCAAGAACAAGTGGAGTAATTGAGATGAAGCCCAGAAGTTCACTTAGAAATTTCAGGAAAAAAATTTTGAGGGGCAAAGAAAAAAAGCAATCTTAAAATAGATGTGGACTATTTGTACCCTTCTCCCCCAGCTGACCCATCCAAGTCCCACTGCCACCAGGCACAAAAGCTGCACTACAGCAGGCACACAAGTACAGCAGGTGTGTTAGTGATAGCCCTCTGAAAATACAGAAGTGCAAACACCTCGTGCATCATTACAGAGCAAGCTACTTTGCAGTGATGCCCGATCCCTAAATTTAGCCTAGCTAAAAATTTCTCTGAATCTCTCATATCCTACAATTAATTTTAAGAAGGAAAAAAAAGCACTGCAGTATTTGCAGTAGAGTGATAGCCAGTATTAAGAGAACTGCTTCTCATTTTGTCATTAATGCTAATTGAGAGTTATGAATGTGTATCAAAGGGAGAATAGAAATCTAATTGCCCCAATTCACTGCACCTGCAACATAAAATTAAACTCTCTCTGTCTGCAGATGCACAATAAATACAGCCCTGTGCATCCTGGTGGTAATTAACCCTTGCTGCTTATAATCAGCACATATCATCTTGCTGGCAAGCAGATGACAATCAGTGAATTCCCTGTCTAAACATCCAAGGTTAAACAAATAAATGACACAGTGGGTTCAGCTTAACGTATTTAAAAGTCTAGATGTGTTTCAGCAAATTAAATGTGTTTCCTTCTACATTATCACCTATTGAGACAAATTCTCTAGCCACTTAAATGAAGGAAACAGCTGAGCAATGGAATCAATTCTTACCTCGTTATTCCTTTTCAGCATGAACATCAAATTAGCATTTCCACCCTATGACAAGATCACAAATTTAGTATGAGGACAATGAAAAATCACAGTAAATGTCTTCTGAAGCTGAACTAATGACATATCCATTAAACACTCCCCTTCACCTTCCATTTGGGGAGAATCCATACATGTTTTTTAGGCCACTTAGAATAATATGCAATAAAATGTTAATTAGGTATTATTTTGCAGTTATGTGACTGATCGATCCCCAGAAAGAAAAGGTGCAAGGTTGTAGCTGACCTTATCATTTCAATAACAATGCACAATTAAACACATGCTTTGGCTGACCTGCAGACAGATGGTAGCTAACCTGTGCCACTAAGGAGTACAACTGATCTGCAGTGGTTTTCAAGTCAGTGGTTTTGGGTGCGTATTTCACATCTTATTTTATTTTTAACTAATTAGGATGTATCTAATTGTCAAGAAATTTTCAGGCATTTTCCAAGGCTAGAGCTGTCACTCCTGGAATCTGAACTCAGTGGTAGCAAACACACAAACCAAGCTGTACCTTCTTTAAAATGCTGTCTGACTCTGTTCTCCGAAGGTCCTGAGCATCATCGCCTTCATCTTTCGCTCCACCTAAAGGAAGAAGCCAGCACTGACATTGGTTATTCAACATTTTAAGGCAGAGATGAACTTGCTAAAGTCTGAGAAATTTAATACAGGAAACTCACATGCTCCACAAGAGCGGACACAGAGCTCTTGACATTTTAACTAAATGAATTTGAGCCCTCAATATACGGAACACGTCAGCACTACCAGAAAAAGTGGATGTGAATTTAGATTAGGATTGACTTTGGTTTCAGAGAATGTGCTGATAAATTCGGCGCGCTGCTATTAACTGGTGCTCTGTCTAGCCCCTGCACTGCTGTCTGCTACCACAGAATACTTGCTGAGAAGACAGGAGGCAGCATAAGAGCAGATGGAGGACGATAACAGAATCATATCAGGGTTTATTATTGCAGGTATAGTTTCAATGCCCCTCTTGTGCAAGTTAATTTACATCTGGGTCAGATACTGCTGTGCAACACCCTGTGTAATTCTATGCTAACAATTTATCATTAACCTTAGCTATCAGATACCTGGATCTTCAAAGGGACACTGCACTTCTCTTCCTAACTTCCCCCTGGATGGCTCATATCAGTGCTCCTGAGCAGGACTGAACTGACCTGTGGGGACAGGAGGGCTCTGATCCTCCCCCTGTGCTGCCCTTCTGCTCAAAAGGAGTCACACAGACCTTCCATCCTCTAGCTCTTGCCAAGACTCTTGTACTCCCCCTGCCAGCTGAGATGCAGCCCATGGGGAAAACCCACACCTGCAGTGGCAGCCTTCCTTCTGCCACTCTTAAAGATAAACAACTTTACATAAACCTGAATCTGCAGCAGCGTGAAGGACACCTGGTGCAAAGGCACTCTCCTCCCCCCACCCCTGAGGCTGGCTCTGCTATTAGAGGCTGGCCCTCAAATCCTCCTAACAGACCTGCTCTCCTGCGCCACGTCCTGGGACCTTCCACCTCTCTGCAGGAGGAAACTCCTCCCTTCTGCTTTGCTGGAGGGGAGAACGAAGGGGAGTCAGGTTATAAGCCCTGCCCGAGGTTTCACAGGTTGTGAACAGAAGAACTGGAGATGAATGTCAGGTTTCATACCTCCTGGGCAGAACGAATAGGCCCTGCATCCCAAGACCCTACAACTACTGAATTAGAATCAGAGGGTATTTCTACAGAAAACTGAGATCTGGGCAACAGCCTGAGGTTTTCCCATTCATCATGGCAACAGAGAGAGGCACAAGCCGCAACAAACCCCTCCAGTGGGAGTATATTTGTCATCATGATGACAAGGCCTGTGGAGGGCTTTGCAGCTCTCCAACAGAGCTGGGAAAGCTTCTACATGGTTCTCATGTCTGACTGTCTGGAGCTAACACTGCTCCTTTAATGCAGGAGGTCAGACGAGGTCCAACGATCCCAGTGCTGAGACAGACACTAGCACAGCAAAACTGGTTGTATTGGGAGTGTGAGTGAGACCACAGAGAAAGGAATTTAAGGACAGGGAAGTTTCTGATGACTAGAGCAAAGAAAGAGGGCATTGGGAAGCAGCCAACTATGCAGCTGAAATAAGTAGTCACGCATTTCTTTGGGAGAGAGTTAATTGGAGGAATAACATATGCAGATATAGGTGGAACACAAATGCACAGAGAGCAGAGACAGGGGAGAAGGTGTTTGATTCAGCAATATCCACATCCATTTGTAAATGCAACAGCATCAGGCTCCTGCTGGGAAGAAAAGTGAAGAACAAAGAACAGAGCTGTAGATATTACAATAATAACACGAAGAAACTAATTTATTGAGAAGCCAAATGCTTTCATGTGGCACATAAGTAAAATAGCAAGTATAACTTAGAGAGAGCACAGAGACAAGTGAAGAGTTCAGATGTTTAACCCTCGTGCAGCCACAGGTTCTCACCTACCATCATTCCACCTGTACATGGGCTTTTTTCCTAATCTATGATTTAATCTATCAACTGTTGCTGGAGAGGAGTTGTGAAACCCAAACCACCAGCTGAAGTCCTTCTGAAGCAAGAGGATATAATGATGTGTATTATTAACAAATTCTGATGTGCACACATAGAACTACTCACCCTTGGAGGCGTTCATCTGATGACTGTCAAATCCTCCAAAAGTTTCTGCTCTTCTAGGGAGTGAGATGGGGCCGACTCCCCCCTCCTGATCCATGGCAGTGCTGCTGACCTGCTGTCCTAGGGCAGTGCCCAGGCTCCTGTTCACCAGGTCTTGCAGCAGTTCAACTGACAAAAAGCAATGACGTCTCTGTTAAAGCCCACCTCAGGTTTCTGAGCTATTTTCATCCCTGCCTGAGCTCAGATCAGAAATTCTTTGCTGTACAAAGAATCTAGGTTTCTGTGACAATGATATGAACAGTACACATTGCCCCTGCAAAAACTCACTCTGTCTGACCACTAACTCCAAATCTTGGAGCTCTGCACAAGCTTACACCTCCCTCTCTCCCTCCAGGCAACCCTCATGTGGTCTGACAACAGCATTTAATAATTTTAGCCTCTCCAAAGATCATACTGGAAAGTAGCCTGAGTTTCCACCTACTCTTGCCTTTGTCAACAGAACTGCTTGTCCCTTGCAGGCACCACAAGTTCCTGATGGAACCCAAGCCCCACCCTCACACCTTGCTGAGACTGAAGCACAGCAAGAGCCTGGATGATCCAAATTTCAGCCAAGGATAAATCCCATGCTGCTCCTGACCCCAAAGCAGGTTCAATGCACGGTTTGCTTTGTGCTGACTTTTCTGCCCTCTTTCAACACCCCCCAGTATTTGCTTCCTTTCCCAATCCTCATGCCCTGTCCCTGAGACAATACCACGAGGAGCAGTTTCTCCTTATCTGTGCTGTTACTCTGACAAAGAGAAGATGTTCCCTGCAAAACTGGTGCTTGAGAACTGATGCCTTCACTGAAGGTAACCAATTACAGTTGGTTACTATAATTTACATGTCACATGACTGGCTCACCTTCATTTATTGCTGTTTTCATGATTGCCTCTCCTTTTGGAGCCTCTTCTGTGTTGGCTCTGAACAGCAGCCTGGAGCCTGGCATCTCCTCCTGCACAGAACCGTCTGCCATGTCCTGGAAGATCTTCGTCTTCTCCTCCAGCAAGAGCAGGATCTGTTTATCCTTCTGCTGAAGTTGTTCTGTGGGGGTGAACAGAAAACAGGGATGAAGACAGAAAATAAAAGCTTTGGCAAGGAAACTTGAGCGATTCCTGAGATATTGGCCCCATCTAGTGGAGCATGACAATATGTGCTGGGTTTGGCAGCACAACAGTGCCCTGGGCAATCTGGGACAGCAGCGACACCCAGCAGGCTCGGAAAATAAATAATGCAAGGAAGGCGAGCTGCAAACCAGGACTGCAGTTATTTGCTGGATGCAGGATTGAAAAAAGTCACAGCTCGACCACAAAACCCAACCCAAAAACTCCCGTGTATTTTTCCACAACCGCTCCCCGGCTCTGTTCCAGGCAGACTTTACCTTTCAGGCCTCTCAATTTCGCATCGGACAATTTCTTTTCAAACTCAGACTCACAGGGGACTCCTTCATCTTCATCTCTATCCCTGGACAGGAGACATGGCTCAATTACTACAGGAACACACCCAGTGCACCTCCTGCCTCACAAGAACAGCTGGGTATCTTACATGGTGTTCATTGTGTCCTGAATGATCTGGATCCAGCCGTTGCGCTCTTCTTTGGAGCTGGCATGGACTTCCACCATTTCGGGATCTTCTCCACCCATGCTGATCAGGAACAAACCCTTCTCTTCATGAGCCACTTCTCGTACAATCAGCTTCTTCAGAGAGATCACAGTGGATTTCTGGTCCTTTAGATGGAAAGAAATGGGTGAGGAGGGTAACCAGTGCTAGCTCCCAGATTCAAACTAGCATTGAAAAGATCCCAATAAACCATACTGCTACATCTCTCAGGTTTTAAACACTTTCTGAACCTACTGGCTAATTAAAAAAACAAATCCTTTCAATGGGGTCAAGTAACAGGGAAGGGTTTGCTTTCCTCCAACACTTCTGCAGGAAATGCAATTTCACCTCACTCCCTTTCAAGAAAGAATTAATTTCAACTTGACTTTGTGGTTTTGCAAACTCTACCATATTTTGCTCTGATCTCCCTTCCTGCTGCCCACACTCTCCCTGTCATTAATACCACAGCTCCTCACACTTGGTGCAGCTTGCTAGCCTGCTTCACACACAGTATCTTCACCATCTCTCTCCAGGATAGAGTAACGTCTTGTTTTCAAATCCTACAAAACCTCTGCTGTTCTCAGAAGCTCACAGCTGACTCCTATGTGAGAACTCATGTGTGAGATGATGTTCACCGTGTCCTATGGTCTCTGTGTCATCAGCCTGCTGGGTTACAACGTCCCCAGGCCGCTGTGTCATCTGCACACAAGTCAGTCTCTTTGTGCATTGTACCACACCCTACAGCTGGGGTGATCTGGTTCACTAGCAGGACTTGTATGCAAATCAGCTTCCCCTGGGTAGGGCACTGAGCCCGTGCAGAGGGTTGGTGGAACTGGAATAACAAATTATCGGCTTTCAAAATGCTCAAAGAGTGGAAAGGTCACAAGGTTTAGCCAGTCTAGACCATGCCTGGAAGGTACAGCCCAGCAGACTCCATTAGGCACCAGGTTTTCTTTAGCAGGTCAGTGTGCCCAGCCCTTTTCAGGGGCCTGCCCTCAAACCTAATGCTTTTGCTCCTGCACATTACAAATATATTTCTCTGACATTTATTTTCCAGCTGTTGTGTTGAATTTACTGCCCTGGCATTTCACCCCGCTGCCCCCCCAGCAGCTCACAATGTCTGTGGACATTGCCTTCCGCTGATGTTCATTTTTACAATGTTTGCATTATCCCCGCGCCCCCTCCCAGCCCAGTCACTGCTCCAGTGTGCACAAACTGCAAAGCACAAGTGTTTTGAGTGACAGGCAGGTTTTCAAGGCCAATTATCAGCTGTGCCAAGGCGCTGCAGGAAGGGGAGGTGGGGCATGAAGACATGTTTTCCCATCAAAAAGAATGGAGTCTGCTCAGCAAACAAAAATGTTCTGAGCAAGAAAATTGAGTTGTTTAGCAGGCGATGGCTGGCTTTGCTGCACAACACAATATCATGGGTCTCTCACGTAGAAAAGGAAGAAGGAAAAAAGGTTGAAGCCTTACCAGTGAGGCAAAGACGTACTTCTGGTCCTTCTCCTGAAGGAACACGAGCATGTCAGAGAGGAGAACAGCCTGGACTTCTGCAAAGGAAGAAGCACAGCAGTGCAGTATAACCACACAACCCACCCCAGAACAGATTTCTTGTAATAGCACCAGCACTGGGGAGCAGCAGGGCTGGTTTTGCAAATCCTGGAAGCAAGATCAACCTCCCAGTTAGCAGGAGGAGCAAGGGCAGCTCCTAGAGATGCCAGATCAGGTTAGCTCTGAACCAGCTTTGCATTCAGCAGGACACATCAGCACCTGGGCATCCTGCAGGATTTGCTCTCATCCATCAGAGCAGGGGTGCTCCTCTCCAGCCACATGCTCACTACCAGTTAAGACATGAGCATAACAGTGAAAGCCAGAGACATTTATTCAATAGAAGCTCTGTTTTTGCAAACAATCAATATTTCAGCCCTCAAGCAAAATATCTGCACAGGAAGTTTGGGGTTTTATGGTTCTCTTGATGAGTGGTTTGCAGGGTGTAAATTATCGTGCAATAACAACATTTGTCAGCTGCAGTTTCTTTCCCAGGAAATACCGACTTCAGGAGCCACCAGTAATTCTGCTCTCAGACAAACACAACTCTGAGGGGAGCCTGCGTGAGACACAGGACCTGGCTTTCTTTCATGGGAGAAGGAAACACAACCTCAAGCCAACACAGGATTTTAAATCAGTCTTTTCCCAGAGTACACGGAGAGCCTTCCAAGTCTCCTAATAACATATCATAAAGTTGCACAGCAACTACCAAGTGTAATGCCCCACCCAGACCCCTCAGTACAAAGAGGTTCTGTGTAATGTACTTGGGAAATCTTGTGACAGAAAGGAAGCAAACCAAAAACTTAAATCATCCCATGGGTAAATCCTTCCAGTCTGTTTTGGGAAGACAGAATCCATTCCAGATAAAAGAACCACTAAACTTTAAGCAAAGCTGCAAAATGAAATCCAGGCTCTGGGAGGTTTGCAGAAGGTGGCATTTGACTCCGTATTTCTCTGTTCCGTGCACTTTGCAAGAGGGGAAATGCTGAAACCCTCTAAACAAAAGTTCTTCCTATAATTCTGGGTGCTCCATTTCAAATATCACAAAATAACCTGAATATATGAATGATCTACTCTCTCCCTGGGTCTACAGCCTGCTGCAGGACCTACTCTCCCCGGGAGTTTGCACTACAGACATGTTTGCGCCATTTCTATGGCTAAGAAATGCAAATGGAGCCTGTGCTTATCAGAGTTTCACAACAGCAGCAGGACTTGCTTCATCCACCATCTAAAGGCAGTAGTAGTCTCGGGTGCCTAGAAATCATCTGTAAACGCTCTGCTTCCAAAACCTCAAAATAAATCATACCCCATACGGAATTCCATGTTATCACCACCTCCCCGCACAGCATGGCATGAGGCTCCCAGGCCCCATTCATGCCCACAGACCGTAATTTAATCAGCTAATGCTGCAGGGAGGAAGGGAAGCCCAGCCTTCCTGCCAAGCCTGAGGCACAGCCCTGTCTGCTCTTACTGCTACCGTGGTCCCAGCTGAAGGATTCCTTGGGAGACTTAGTGTTTAATTCAGTGGAGAACTTCAGTGCACAGCACCTTAAAAAAAAATGACTTCCACCTGATAACAAACAAAAAGCAACTCAAGAAAACCCTGCCCAACAAGAGGCAGCTGCAGGGACACCAGAGCCTCTCCTGAACAGTTTGTGTCAACAGCTCAAGAGGTGCAAGAGCAACAAATGCCTGGGACAACTCCCTGGATCCCAGTGCAACTGGGATGGCACTGCTATAGCCCTGCTGCAGCCCTCGGAGGGAAGGGAAGGCCCAAGAAGCAGAGGTTGGATTCCAGATATAGTGAGGACAACTCCTGGAACCACCACAGAGGCACAGAGACTTGACTTGCTGCTCAGAGCAACTGCAGTCCCATCGTGTCCTCCTGGCCCAGAGGATCCCACGGAAACTCTGCTCCTTGGCTGACACACCGAGGTTCACTGCCACCCGAGCCTGCAGCAGGCACGCAGTCACCAGGAGGAAAAGCAGCTCTCTATCATCCCAGAACCTACCCAAGGAATTGGAAATGTGATGGGGAGTGGGGGCGCAGCAGGGGAAAGCTCGTGTCACAATCTATCAAAGCAGAAGAATAAATAAAGGGTGGAGGCACCAATCTAAGGACAAATCCTACACCCAGAGAGAGTGAGCTGCATCCTTCCACAGCAGAAGGCAGGACACTCTTACCTTTTAACCGGCCAGCTGAGTTTTTTAGTGAAACAGGCCCATCTCGGATGAGTTTCCGATGCTTCAAGTCCTCTTTTGCAAACATCTGGCCACTCTTCATCCTCATGATGGACTTGCTGTCCGTCCGGCTGTGAATCTCCCCAAGACGCATCTTCTTTTCATAATTGCTGACTTTGCTATTGACTGCAGCAATCACATCTTTAACGAGGTTTAATGACTGAGTCAAGTCTTCATGTTCCACTTCGTTTTCTTTAAAAAAGAAACAGAAACATCTTGATTTGACTTTTATCTTTGTGCAGTCTAACTTCCTAATTTTACTTCCTTCCTTCCTTCCCTCCTTCCTTCCTTCCTTCCTCTTCTCCCAAGTTCCCACATTATAACTTTTTAATACTTAAATGAGACATTTTTCCCCCTTAGGGAGAGTTTCACAAAACCTTTTACATATACATGGTTGAGGCTGGGGAATATTCCAATATACTTTGCATTTGAGACAGTATAGATAAAATGCACAAATTAACTACATATTTCAGCCATTACCAAAAAAAGCAAGCTGGGAGACTTTGGAATCTAGGCATGTTGCTCCATAATTAGCCACAGACAGACTTGTAACAACTAAATCAAGGTACCTAAACAACTAATCCTAAATGGAGGTACGGAACTTAGTTATCTCGTTGCAGTGATATAAGACAATAATGACTGGATTAGCTGGTAAGAAAATCTGCTTCAGCTGTAAAGGATCCAAAATTCACACTGGACAAACAAAAACATGCTTAGAATAGAGGAACTGGTCCCTACCTTTGGTGTACTGCAGTATCCTTTGTAAAAGGACCGGGTACTTTGTGATTCTCTGTGTTACCAACAAGATACATTCAGGAATCCCAAGACGCCTCACCAGGGAGCTGCTCATTTTTTTCTAAGGAACAAAGACAAAAATTTCAGTTCTGCAGCAAAACAGTCCCCAGAGTACAGAAAAGACACGCTTTTTCCGTCGGCTACGTCTGTCCTGCCAGGTCCTACCTTGACAAACGCCTGAAAGCGCTTGTCCTTTGAGTACAGATCTTTGAAGTAATTGACAGCCTCGTTGTGATGCCCGCAGAATTTGCCGTACGTTTTCTTCATTCGCTCAGCATTCTCCCCAGAGAACTGCAAGGAATGGGACACACAGCTCCAACCTGCACTGAGCTCCTGGGGTGACATCCCAGCAGCGCCTGCCAGGCTCTCAGAAGAACTTGATGAAATCAAATTAGTCCAAAGCATGCTCAACCATGCAAGCACATCTCTAGAGAGTAAAGAGCTGATTTTGGGACTTCACTGAGCTCACACCTACAGCAAAATTTGGGATTCCACTCACACGGCTTGAAGGCCAACCACAAAAGAAGTCAAGACAGACAAAAAGAAGACAGAAATTGTGGATAAAGAAAAGTAAAATGGCCCACCCCGAGTTAAACACCAGGTCAGTAACGCAGGCAAGAAACACACTGGGCATATTTTGCTGTGAGCTCCTGCTTACACTCCAGGCTGTGGTCAAACTATTTTGTGTCTGTCAGTGAACGCTTCTCTTTCTCACAAAATGAACTACTTAATTTTCAACAGTAGACCTTCCTCTGAAAAAGCAAAAAGTGCTTCAAAAAGCAGAGGTGGAGATTTTTACTTGTGAAGAGTAAAGGTGCCACCAGCTGTGCTTATCTGACAGGCACAAACAGGAGGGAAGGAAAAGCATCTGGCTTCCAGCTGTGTTCTCAGAACTGCAAACATTTTCCAGCACTTACTTGATTCACTAGGATGTCACCTATCCTCCTGATAACAAAGTTCTTTTCGCTTTTGTCTGCCAGTGACTCCTTCTTCCTTTCCAGAATCCGCTGGAAAAACTGACTGTGGATGTGCAGCAAGTTTTCCAGGCAGGGAAAGATCTTGTCCACGACTTGTTGGTCGTATTGCAGTTCCTTTAACATGGCTGCACTGTACACGTCGTTCATGATCTTCAGGGTGCGGACGTGGTGCATTTCCGTCTGCATTAGCTCTGCATAGGATGAGGACAACAGTTCATGGGTTACACCACAAGGAGAAGCTGCCATTAGAAAGCTTTTCCGTAACTGGGCTTCAGAAAATTTCATGTCAGGAATCGTAACATCAATCAAGAGTTTCATGTGTGAGAGAAACAGAGGGGAAGAGGAGTCCCACAACAGAGAGCTTTGGACATTGCTGCTGAGGGCTCAGCCTTCAGCCCTGGTATCTTCTCCCTCCTAACACCTCACTGCCAACCTCCACATATCCACCTTTTGCCATACAGGATGGCTCCTAAATCCCTCAGGAAAAGACCTCCTAGCTAGCTGCTTGTGCTGGAACCTAGTCTGAAAGTCATCAGCAGACAAATGAGGAGAGGCAATATCTGGGTTTTTGTGATGGCTTCTGGATTTGTGAAATGCAGAAAGACAGCTTTCACATAATGCATTAGGTTTCTAGGAACTTCAAGGATGAGAGTCTGGCTTTTGAGGAAACCAAAGCAATGGTCCTGTTCACCAGCCTAAAGCTTCCCAAACCCATGCATGTGAGTAGATCAAGGAGATGTCTACAGAGAGTGAAAAGTGAAGGTGCAGATGTCTCACCGTAAATCACATCTTGCCGTTTGACAACATCTTTGTGTTGCTGCTGTAGGAACTTGCCGTCCACTACTTGGCTCCAGGACTCTGCCTCCAGCTGCTTGGAATCTAATTCCAGGTCTCCCATGAGCTGTCCTTCGTTCATGTCTGCACCTTCACAAAGCAATGTAAGTGCCATTAAGAAGTGGGTAACTTGTCCCATTTGAGATTCCTGTCTAATTATTTAGGTTTAGGCTTTGTCAGTCACACCACAGACATCACGCACATTCTCCTTTACTGACACAAATGATCATGTACCACATAAAGGCTAGTTATGAAAAAGACTTTTAAAGGTTATTTCCTAGTTCCCTGTTCACCATTTTCACACAGACCAAATTCTAGCTCAGATAATGTATTCTTAATCTGCAATGCAACGACACTGCAGTTAAATAAAAAAACCACAACAGAAGAGGAAATGTTTGTCCCTGAGCTAAATTCCAAGTAACTCAACTGTAACTGAAACCTTCTAAATGTTTTTCCATAATTCAACGAGCTAAAGAAATTACTATGTGGGGCTTTGTTTTAGTTTATCATACTAATATTCTAAGATTAAAATAAATGCACTTTAATTGTCCATTATAAAAGAAGACAATTGGTGAAAATGGATTTTCTATTTCTGGAAAGCAGCATTGAGACCTTCCTTTTCCTATAAATGCCATGGAGATCTCTTACCTTCATCAACCAGTGACTCCATGGATTCATTAACACGGCTGATTTTATGTAAAGAGTCTGTTGACTGTGACAGGAATTTCCAAGTGTGTATTAAGCTGTCATCATTCCCAACTCTGCAGAAAAACAGAACACAGAATATTGTTTATGACAAAAACCCAGCCAAATGTACTTTCAGATAAGCAGAATAAATGCATTTTAAATATGAACTGAAAAACAAAGCCAGCACTGCACGATTACGTACAGATATGTGCTTTTATGAGTTGTTTACTAACTACCCACTGGAGCTGGAGAAGCTGTAAGTGCTACAGTGCTGAGTGACGGTGCTTTCCATAAAGAACCACTCCTGAGGTTTTATAGTTTGGATAACTCCATTCCAGTCACGTCCCATCCTCATTGTCCTTGGAGCAAAAAGCGCAAAAAAATGCAACACCAAAGGCTCTACAAGAGTCCTTATCACTAGTTCTGAGAAAGATCAGAAAAATGGACTGAAATTAAACTCCCCATGAACAGTTAGGACATCCAAACTGCCCAGGATATGCCAGGCCCTGTGATTGCCTCACATGTAGAACTGCTCAATATGCAAGTATGGTAGGAACCATAAATCAGATATTCTGCTATGCTGTTTTGTAAGGAATTATGTATAATGCACCCTAAAAACAGAAAGACTGCAGCTCTGGCTTCCCCTTCTTGTTATGGACACCAAAGTCAATACTATACCTGAGCTGCAAATGTGTGCTTGCACAGTATCCAGCCCAAGGCAAGGGAATTTCTTCCTGGAGCCCAGAGCATCCCCGTGAAGTGGCCTTGAATCTACCAAGCCAACTGAGCTGTGCGTCTGAAGTCCTGCCATGACTAAACTAACCCAGACAATCAGATTCTGCAGAAGACAACTGATGGTACCATCTAGAACATGGGTATTTCTCTGTTTGTGATCCCTTCTGTACCTTTAACACAAGTCGCAGCACGTGAACTTATTTTTAGTGGATTTCTTTACATTGGCAGCGTCAGATAACACACACACACACAGTCAGGTGTGCAGGGAGGAACCTTACCCTGCAATGTTCTGTATGGAGACACTTTTGGAGAGTGCAGTGGGCTGCTGTGATCTCCTGTTGTTGAAGGTGGAGGTGACGGTGCTCTCGTCGGGAGCGAGGATCGCGGAGCGCGGGCGCTCCTTCGGCTGCGAGCCTGGAACGGAACAGTGGGGGAACAGTCAGCCCATGCAAACACCTTAACCACTGTTAACCAGGACGATGACAACTTGAAAGGACCCAGACTCTAAAATCCATTGCCTTTTCTTTCTAGAATCATCCCCAGCGGATGTCAGCAGTTAGGAACAGCCAGAGGAAGGGAACACCACGGACCCCTGTGCAGAACTCACTGCACCATGCTTGAAATACCCAGGTGGGATCTGCAACTCCAGAAACCCACGTGTGGGAAACCGAATTTAACTTTTTTGATAATAAATCACACGTCACAAACCACCCTGTTGCCTTTTTATTTCCCTGGGCCCACAGTCATATAAATCTTGCTGTTTCTGGTCAAACTTTTTGAGATAGGCTTCTCTTACCAGTATGTACCACAGAGAAATGATAATCCTGATTTCATTATACTGTCACATACCTTTAACTAATCTGTTCATATTAATTCCAGATTTTTCCTTCTTCAGGTGCATTTCTGCTCTCTGGAGCAATACCTCTGAACTTCACAATAAATACCACAGTGAGTACAACTATATTGTTTAGTGTGGTTCCATACAGAGATCTCCAAGCTATCACTTATCAAAGCTTATCACTTAAGCTTATCAAATCATGGCACTATAAAACTGATTTGGGCTATTTCACACCTTTACCTTTGGTCACACTGGGGCACTCTGCAGTGCAGTGTGTATCTCAGCAAAGTCAGGAACAGTTTGTCAGTATTCCTCCTATTCAATATTAAACTTTCTACTTTGCCTACCTCAAAGCCCAAGACTATTTAATTAAAACAAAAAATAATTGTATTTTGAATCCTCTCCACTTAATACTCATAGTTGGATTCTTTCCCGTGTCAGACACCCATGGACATAGGCTGCATCTTCCAGATTCTGTGGCCTTAACAGCTGTAGGCATTCAGCAAGCTACAACAGACACAACAGTAATTTTTCTAAATCTGACATGATTTTACACTTGCTTAAAGCTACATGGACACTGCAGAAGAGGATGAACTCTGTACAACTTCAGTACAACTTCTGAAATCTCAAATATTGCTTAGTATGCACAGAGGATGCTCTCATCCCTGCTTTGTCAAAAGCTTATCTTTCATAATATCAAGTATCAGTTGTCAGAACAGCTAAGAACAGCAGACACAGACCACTCTGAAAGCAGAGGGAAAGAAGTTGTCTTACTTTTGTTTCTCATGGTTACTGTGGGTAATGAAGACGTATCGTGTGCCTGCAGCATCCCTTTCTGTGGCTGAAAGAAAAATGAAATTCACTTTAATTTCTTCCTCCCTTCTCCCAGAAGGTTGTACCATATATAACTAAAACAAAAAAAGCTATTTTTTTTTTTCTTAAGCCTCTCAGTGTATGTGTATTTTTGAATACATTTTTTATTTTCTCTGAATGAAATGGGCAAAATAACAGATGGAGAAATGTGCAACAAACATGGAAATGTGAAAGTGATGACAACACTGAAGTGAACGGAAATCATAATTGCACAAACATTATTTGGCTTAGAGAAGCAGATTCCTTGCATTTGAGGTAAGCACAAATTCTGTGTGTTCCTCATATAAACCGTATATTTAACAGTTTTCATTATGTGAAAGCTTCAGCACAGGGGCTGAAGTTCTTTACAACAGGCTGGAAAATTTGTGACATATGGTAGAAAGCGGTTTTTATATGTATATATATATATATACACACACACACACACATTTATATTTATATTTATACTTAGATTTAGTAGAGTAGATGAAATCTCTCACCTTCATTTTGACCTTCGCACAAGAAGCAAAACTCTCCTTACAGCCTTTGTGAACAATTGCATAACAGTCTGTCAAAAAAACCCCAAAAAACACTGAATGAAACAAAACCCCACAGAAAACAGGTCAGTTTTTGCTGTTTGTAATCTGAACTGTTATAACCTAAACAACTGAGAATTATAACTTTCAGGCATCATTGTGGTTTACATGAGCAGCTACAAATAGAGAGAGAGAGAGGCTGCTTTCCAGGATAATTAGCCCTTTGTTTGTTAATAACGTTTCCTCACAGATTTTAAAAGGAAATTGTGTTTAAAAATCAATGCAAGGTTCAGTTGCCAGGGGCCTTAAATTAAAGAAAAAAAAAAGGGGAAAAAAAAAACCTGATGGCATTATTCTTCTGAAAGCAAGGTGGAAAGCAGAAGCAGGAGACAGAAACAAAAACCAATTGCAGGGCCAGCATTTCTCTGAAAAGACGAATACTGTTCTCTGAAAAGACAAGGACTGTGAGATCTAAAAGACAGGAAGAGGATGGGGACATGCATTTACACAGACTCAGACACCACAGGTAAGATCCACAGCACAGAACCCAAGTGCTGCTGTACTGCAGGGTACCAGAAAAGGTAGCAGGAGCAGCATCTGTCAGGCACCATGTCTGGGAGGTTGGGACTTCCTGCTGGAAACTGGACTGAAGTTTTGGTCCAAAAGCACCACATTCACCAAAGCACAGGTCATCATGCTTTAACATCACCCTTTGCTGCATGTATGCCAGAGAAAAAGCTGGGTGATTTAGTTTTTTTTTTTCTTCTTTGAATACCCTGAGTCTGCCCATGATCTCTGCCAGCAGATTTCTTGGAATCAAAGTTTTCAAAGATGATTAAAACTGCTGTTATTTTTCCATAAGAGTTGAGAATTGGGTTTCAGGCTTTAACTCTTTTGGCAGATGAAAGATCACAGCTCGAGATGAGACTCAGTAGCTTAGAGAAAAATATTTTCACTCATTCATGACAACACAGATAATGAACTGTATTTTTACATGTATGTCACGCTGTAAGTGTGAAGTTCTGAATTATTTCTTGGAGCAGAAAGAAAGAAAAAATTCTACGTCCAGAATGACAAAATATGCTCACATTTCTAAAATCTCTTACATTTGGGACAACTCAAGAGAAGCCAGTAATTCTGATCTTTTGACAAAGATAAGGGTAAAGCCATAGGGTGCTGCTATTCTGATAATGTCTCACAATTTCCTGTGTAAGAGAAGACAGAACAAAGTAACCTGAAAACTCTTGCAAAAACCCACAAGCCCTATAATTTTCCCAACCAAACAAGGAAGAGGAACAGAACCTGCTCCTGGTGCACGAACAGAGGCAGTGAGACAATTCAGAATAATGAAATTCAAACTCAAGCCTTGAAAGCCTGAAGACAGCTCTTTAGTGTGTACCATTTGGCAAAAAAATTGGATTTTTTTGTGTTAAAAAATCTGTTCGTGGGGACTTTATTCCTCTCTTCAGCAATTCAACTCTTCAGCAAGCAGGAAGTTCCTCTAACTGCTCTGTGTTACTAGTATTAATAACTAAAACCCCCAAAACCTTATTTTCTGCATCACTGATCATAAAAAAGGTAAAAAAAGACAAGGCAGAAAGCTACTAAAAATTAGGCTTTTTTGCTTGCCCATTTGTTTCAGAGCATGCTCAATCTTTCAGCATTGAGTAGATGTTTCAGGAAGCTGGGGGGCATCACTGAAAAGCTGAGACATTGATTTAAAATATCCAGTGCTTTGAAATGCATTAAAAGTCATTCACAGGCGAGACAGAGCAGTGGTGGTAGCACCAGCCTACAACAGCACAGGAATATCAGAGCCTCTGCTGCTGCTTATCCATCATTTCCAAAGCATCTGAGGTTGATTTTAAGATGCAGCGGGAGAAAGAACCACTCTTGGATGTGAGCTCTCAACTTAGGCCCTCACCAAACATTTTTTCATGACATTCATTTTCTGGCCAATGCAGAAAACTTACAATAATTTTCCATCGTACTTTGAAAATAAGGAAAGAACATCTGTGCTAAAACATATGACATTGCTGGGTTATTTTAACTCATTAGCATATAAAGCATTAAACTGGGACATATTTGATTTTCTACGTGGCTTCAGAAGCTGTTAAGAAAGTCAAGTGGGGAAATGGAGGGAAGCATTTGAGAGTTTGTAATTGTTGATGTTTTACATTTCCCATCAGGCTGACACAGAGCATGTCTCAGACAAACAGCTCTGCTGAAATCTCTTCCAGGAAACTCGGCAGTGCCATTCGGGATTCAGCTGGCTGCTCCTTCCCCGGCTCACATCCACCAGAAGGAACGGAAGGCTCCAGCCTGGGAGCGGTTCCCGCAGTCGCTTTGACTCATTTCTAAGCTAGTGGAGTGAAAAATTACTGATAGTGAGGAGAGGAGAGCCTTTCCCACTGAGCGGCAGTGGGAAAATGATGTTTTTGTCCGCGTGTTCTATAGCTTTGGGTTGCTGCATGAACCAGGCAGCACTCTGGTCTCGACCACACAAACACTGCTGACCTTATCGAGCTACAGGCATGAGAAACTGTCTGATAAGAAATGAGAACAAAATCGCCAGTCTGTCAGAAACCCTCAGTGAGATTCCCATCCTGCCTGCCCCGTGCTGCACGTCCTTCACACGCACACAGGTAATTGTCATTTGACCTGTGACGCAATTTCTTGTGCAAAGGGAGCAGCAGAGGGTCAGTATTTCCTTTTCGTACCATGTGGTTCCCACTGTTGGTTCACCAAAGCAGCATTTCAGAGAACTAAAGCAATACACCACAGATAGGTGGGACTTTTTTTTCCCCATTAGAAAGAAAAGCCATGATCCAAGCCAGCTGTCTCTGTCCTCTGCCCATTTTATCAAAGCACCTCAGCCCCGAGCCACTACGTGCAGCTGAAATAACCAAAGTCCTCCTGACTGATAGAGGGGTAGAAAACAAGGGGTAGAAAACCCCGGAGCCTGCTGTGATGGCTGAGCTCAGGCTTAGGGAAGAGGTTTCAGGACACCTCCACGCAGCCACAACTCATTTCAGTCCAGTTTCCACAAGGCAACACGCTGCTCCATGAATCACTAGCTCCAAAGTCTCCCTCCCACCTTATATCCTCAAGCAAAAGGAAAATAAAGTGTAAGATTTGCATTTTCCATGCCAGATTCAATGAAAAATAAAAGGAAGGGGGGGAACTCTCCTGACTTACTTGCACAGTAGTACGAATCCTTATTGAAAGGCTTCATACAGTGGTAACAGGTTGCTTGGGCTACAACGGAGGTTGCAGTGAAGACGTGTCCATTTAACTGCTTCTTATCTTTTTCCTTCTCCTTGGAATCTTTGTCCTTCTCTTTAGTCTTCTCTTTATCCTTCTCTTTTTCCTGCCGAGACAAAATGACCAAAAGCCTCGTCACTTCCCAGAGGTCTCTTCCCTAGTTACAGATTGCTCAGTGTTTGCCTTTGGCACAGTGAGGGTATCGATCGAGGTGCACCTGAACAATGGCCATGTGTCTGCACAGCTCTCCCTCAAGAAAGCCACTGACAGCCCCCATGGAAGTGGATTTACATACTACTGACTCACACAGGTGTCTCACCGCTGCAGATAAAACCGAGTCCGTTCTGAAGGCACCTATTTCCTTCTACCTTTGTTTTATACTTGCTTGGTTTAACAACGTCACCTCTTTTCTTTTTCTGTGCTCTCATCAGCCTCTTCAGCACCTTAAATAAATTGTGTTAAATACAAATACCACATGCAGTATGTATCAAACTTTCAATACAGTTAGTTTTTAAGGCCAAACCATAAGGCTCGTGATTTGCAACTGCATTTTTAACGGAGAGCACAAGATTTTTCTCAGTGCCTCTACGGCCTCACTGCCAGGATATTTCCACCTCTGTTTTCCTTCCAACTCGCAACTTTTTCAACAGCTATATGCAACTCCAAGTAACTATGTGAAGCTTTCTGGCAAAATGGATCTTTTACAAACTCTCGACCTACGGCACCACAGAAACGCTGAGGAACAACAGCAACACCATAAAAGACCCTCTCATCTTCCACAAGCCACTACTCATCCTCTGGGCTACTCAGCTTTGGAAAGATGACAAGCACAGACAGCTTCTCCAACTTTTAGCAGAGTTTTTGCTTACGTGTCTATCACTACCTTAAGATAGAAAATACTAAATATTAAAAATTTGAAACATTTTTCCCTGCAGCCTTTCATGGATTTGGAATTCTTCCAAACAACTTCTAAAAGAAACGCCACAGAAAAACTCTGAATTTGAATTGTGGCGACTCCTTGTCTTTCCATGCACCAACCTACAAAACGTTTATGATATGAATCAGCTCCAGGTCTGTACTTTTAAGTGTTGCTGCAGATTTCCTTGCATCTGAAAGAGAAGCTTAACCAGAAGCTGGTAAATGCTTCTGTTGGCTTATCTTTCCATTTTGTTATTTATATGCCATGTGCCCTCTGCCTAATATTGTCCCAGCCTGAATATCAGGGAGCTGCAGAGCTGCCCATGTGAGCAACTGCCATGAAGTGGCTGAAAGAGGGATGGAGCTCTGCAGCCACTGCAGGGAAACTGTTGAGCCCTGGATGACACACTCCAATAATGAGTAACTCAGCCTAAGGACTCCTCTCCCAACACATCCCAGGCAAAACGCCAGTGCCAGAGTCTCTCCCTGCAAAGTGTCATAAACAGAAAGTCTGTTTACTGGCCCCAAACGCTGTTTTGTTCTGCAAATAAGCAAAACTAGGAGCATTACCATATGGAATAATCCTGTCTGAAGCAGAAAACCTGCCAGAAAGAATCTGCATTGCGTCACATCTCCGCCTCCTCTGAGCCATCAGCTTGGCTCACCACCGCACAGAAACCTCCACAGCCCCATTTTCCATCTGCTGACCTGCCCATCTTTAACCATATCCAGCCTGGCAGGATTCAGGAACTAAAACTCTGCAGTTTAGGCGTGGGCTGATGGTACCAAGTTGATGTCTGGAGTGTTTCCTCTACTGCTAAGCCTTGTGAAGCTCCAGGAGAAAAGATCGCTCTAAGCTCAAGCCAAATCTTGTGACTCTCGAGATGAAAGGAGATTTCCCATCCTATACTTTAAACCTACCTGAAGTTCACTGCAAAACCCAGCAATTCTGAAGTCTAATTTTAATTTCAATTAAAGCTGAACAGCCCCACGAAAAACAGGAAATCGGTGCACCACTTTCAAGGAGGAAACAGCAAACTCCACACAAGGGCTGCCAGCCCCTCCACTGAAGGACAAGGTCTCACAATGAGGTTTTTTTCAGCTTTTTCTTTTTTCCTGTGGCCATTACTGGAACTTTATTTAAAGAAGGACTGTAGAAACAAGACTATTTTTGTGCTGTTGGAGCTGCCAGGGAGATCTGAAGCCCAGCTCAGTGGCTGAACCGACACGCCAGAGCAGGCACCACGACAGGTACCGTGGCACCGCAGCAACGCCGCAGCAGCAGATCCCGCTCCCCAGGAACCACGCAGCTCTTACCTCCCAGTGCTTCAGTCCCACCAGCTTCACTGTTATCTGAGGTACTTCTGAGAATCTATTCCACTTTATTGACATCGTTCCCCCGGGATAGGAGAGCTGCTCCCCACCAGGAGCTGCTCACCACTAGCCCATGGTGATGCCGGAGGCTGCAGCAGAGCCAAGGACGGGAGGCACAAGTTGAGCGAAAGGGGGAGGAGCAGGACTATTGCTGACTTCCTTAAAAATTATTTTAGCTGCTCTGCTGTTACATTCATCTTGCCCTACCTTAGCTGCCACTGCTAAAAAAAAACAAAACCAAAATCCAAACCCATGCAGGCAGGAAAACATGTGATTAATATTTCACAAGTCGCAAGTCAATATAAGACCACCTATTTTAAAGGCAGAGGGGAGTAAATCAAACACTCTGTGATGTTTGGGGTACAGAAAAAGTGAATTTTAACATACCTCAGTGTTGCTATGTAGTACTTCAGCAAACAAAGTGCTGCAGAAGTTGCCCAGACAGAAAGGCTTTGTGTGTTTGAGCTACTCCTGCTCTGCAGTTCACAGATATTCCCTGTCTCCTAATCCTTTCAAACACTTACAACTCCTACCACATACCCTAAAATGCTGCTGCTGGCACAGCACTGCCTTATTACTGTGCAAGGCAAGGAAAAAGAGAAATTACTCATGCTAATTGTTGTAATTTCTCAGAAACTCTTGACCAAAATGAAAAAAATGAGAGGTTTTTCCTGAACTGACAAAGATAGAGCATGTTTAAGAATTTGCAAATGTGAATCAGGGCTCTTTGCTAATAGCAAGAGATTCACTGATAATCCCAAATAACACCATGTACATGCCAGGCAGGGGTAAATTCACACCAACTTCTATCAGTATCCCCTCCAGTTAATGCTCTAAACACTCCTTTATTTTTAAGGGTTTTTTACATAACTCTCTATAACATTTTCCAAAAGAGCTGTTGCCATTAGTAGGCTCATATGTGCTTTATTTTACTTTATTTCATCAGAGAAAACTGCATTTCTGAAGGTCTGGAGATGAGTAAAACCGAGCTGGAAAGACACTGAAGCCTCCTTCCCTCCTGACAGCCCAGAGACCAACTTCCTGTGTCAAACTTCCTCTTTCAAGTTTTGTTGCTTTGTTTTTAACTCTTAGAGGTCTTCCTCATCTCTAATGCTTCTGAGAATACAGTGTTCCAACGAATTTTTTGGTCAAATTATTTAAATGTGAGGTGGAGCCTTTAAAATGTACATAATGCAAACATTCCACTGTGAGCAGTCAAGAAATTGTAACTTGAATGATATTTTGGCTCTTATTTAGTAAAAGTATGACAGTTGATACGAGCTGCAATTTTTGTAGTGCATGTTATGGTTGGGATTTTGGAGCAACTCTTTATCAATGCTTTCAGACACAATCATGAAATTAGTGAAATCAGACTGCACTGAGCAAATATCCAAAAGCACTGCTGTTATATTTTCTGTCCCAACCAGATCTCTTACCTCTCTCTCCAGTTCTTGCTTTAGAGATTAATCACATTAAGTGCAAGAACCAGTTAATGAACTTCCAGTCTGATTAACAGTGTGCAAAATGCTCTCGAACTCCTCACTGGTGTTCGCACAGAGGTTTCTATGTCAACAGATTTATTTTTTTGATGTTGTACTTTGCAGCAATGAAGAGCACTGTCCTAAATCTACTCAGCAGCAGCTCTGAGCCACTTGTGGCTCTCTGTCTTGAAAGACAGATCCATAAAAGAGGAACTGTGTGTAATCACACCTCTCGAGGGCCTTCCAACAGCATTTACCAACATATTAACTATGCATCACCTAACGAGACAGTGAAGTGCTCTGAGCTTCTGTCAGACAGATGAATAGAGGGGAGATACAAGCAAAAAAAAATCCAACCAAGCCAAGAAAATCCTCAAATATATATTAACATTCAGGGGACAATCTAAGGCAACAACAGCCCGTTTGTGTGAAGTATTTAGCATTAATGTAATTATTTCTGTAACCAGTACTGTTCCCAGGAAATTCAGCTATGTTGAGCAGGGCTTAACTTTCAGCAAATTAAATTCTAGGGTTTCAAGGATCGAAAAAAGGGAAAAATATAAATACTGGCCATCACTAAAGATCACTGTTTGAGCAACTTCTCCTGCACTGCACAGAAACTTTGTGGCAAAAATAAAAAAAATGATGAAAAGACAATACAGCCTTTGGCAGTCAGTCCCTTCTTACAGCTCCTGTCCTTGTTTTATTAAACACCTCTCAGGTTCTGTAAAAATTAGACTCATTAATCACTACAAAGCCCTAACTCATGCCAGGGCAAAATTTATTCTCTGTGGGGAGAAGAGTAAAACCAGAGAATCACAGAATCATCGAGGCTGGAAGAGACCTTCAAGATCATCCAGTCCAACTGTCCACCCAGCATTGTCACTGTAGCTCAGATCTAGGACCCAGCACACGGCCTTGTTGAACCTCATATAGCTGTCCTTGGGCTCAGTTTTGGGGTGCTAAGATTTCCCATGGAGCCAGCTCCTACCACCCCACAGACAATCCTGCCCTTTTAAAAAAACAAAAAGGGAAGGAAGAAAGTAAAAGAAAGTAAAGAAAAGAAAGTCAGGCAAAGACTTAAACACAGAACTCGTCTCTGCTGCCCATGGGCATGCCACAAACCATAAGAAGCACTTACTTTGCTCTTCTTGCTGCTGGACATTTTATTCCTGAGGTAGCTGAAGGTGCGGCTGACTTTTGTTACACTTTTACCAGTGGAGACACTGCTGCTCTCTTCAGATATGCTAAAATAAAAAAAGATAAAAGTTGCTTTTGTTTTTTTTTCCTCCTTCTCAAAGCATCTATTAAATGGATAGGTTCTTTTTAAAGGACTAATGCATTTATTAGCCAATAGAGTCTAGGGTTGCTTTATGGTGTTCTACCAGAGAAGGAGAAGTGAAGACAAAATGCCAATCCACTCATTTTGAGACAGATTTCAAGGAATCCTCGTATCTGTTTTGAAGCAGGCCATGCCATAGCACCCTCTGCTGCTCCCCTTGTCAAATAACCAGGAACCATTAATGCTGTAAAGAACCATTTCCTTCCAGAGAAAGGCATCTAATGAACTCTGAAAAGGCAGTGAATGTCTTTAACAGAAACCATACTGTCTGCAAAGCCTCCCTTGAGAAATGGGAATATGAAACCACGATGGTTATGTGTATTAATTTAGGAATTTTTAGGATCCCAGATAATTTGTGCCAGTCTTTACATGTACAAGCTTACGACTTCTTCAGCTACGATGGAAGAATAAGGAAACTATTACTGCATTAAAGGACATAGCCTGTCAATATTAAGTACAACACAAACCAAAAGCAGAAGCACAGAAATACAAATTAAATCAAGGAGGAGAAAACAGCAGTGAGCAGAGGTGAAGAGCCTCCCAGTAACGAAATAAAGCCAAAGCTGTCAGTGACACAGAGACCAGATATCCAGTGCCACAAACATCCTCCCTCCAGGGAAGCACTCTGAAAGCCACCAGGAAGATTATCTCCTCCTTGCAACTTGCAAGGATGAAACGTAACATACAAGAACACGATCGTTTTGGCCTTTGTTATGGAGAGATAGAGAGATTTAGCCACAGGGAAAAAGAACTACTTTTAGTGTAAAATATAACTCAGGGTAAACTGATATCGTGCAACAATGCGTAATCTGATGTTATTAGCTATGAATAAACACAGAGCCTTGTTAAGGGATGAGACTTAGAACGGACTTTCATATTCTGTGATCTAAAATATTCTTCAGCCTTTAGAGATACGGGATTGATTTTCACCAGCCTGACAACTTCTGATTTCAGCTGAAGTGCACTGGTGCCAGGAAGGTTTTTGGGTGTCCAAGGCAGAGCCCACTGCAGGAGTGCCCCCAGAAGAGGCAGCGTGTCCCCAGGATACTGTACCTCTGTCCTGAGGAGCCCATGGAGCCGCCCAACGACTGCGCGCCTGCAAAAGATGGGAGGGTAGGGGGGTGACAGGTTAGACTGCAACCTTAGCCCATTGATTTCAAAAAACATGGTTTGCATATTGGGATGGTTCAAGAGGAAAGGGAAATGTTTTCCATAAGTGGGTGTTTAGAACAAGTTTCACGTGCTCAGGATAAAGCCTGTTCCCTGCATCCTTAGCTGCTCTCAAATTAGATGCTGATGTGAAAGCCTGTTTAGTATTTTTACCACTCTTTACCTATTAAGTAAAGACTGTGCAACTGTTAAACTTGCTGGTAAATCAGGGTGTCTGAATCAGAACTGCCAATTCAATGACAATAGGTATACATGAGAATCGTTCTGACACAATGCTTTTATTTATACTCCACTAGAAAGGATCTATTGTACAGCACATCCGGGTTTCATGTATAAAACTTTTCTGCTTGATAAAATTGTAGTTCATTTTCCCATCAAAATCCCGAGGCACTTCATAAAGACTAAGGGAAACAAGGGAAGCCTTATTCTGTTTTCCACAAAACGTTACCAGCCTGGGGCTTCGTCACGAAACACTGCTTGAGTAAAGGCTGAATTTCAACATGAAGCCGAAGCCCTGCCAGTGGCACCAACTCTCTTTACACAAGAAACCTGCTTGCACAACGCATTTGGAGCAGATCTGGGAGCTGACACCATTTACCAGAACCATCGAAGAACACTAAAAAATCAGGATGAAATGATCCAGGACAGAGAGCTCTCTCTGAAGTAACCGGGCCTGCCAAGACTCCAAAAAAACCTTCATACAAGCACTGTTTGCAGCCCTGTCTGTAGTTCAAGAAGCAGCATGACTGTCACCTTACTGTATATATACTCTGCATATATACTGCAAGAAAAACAGTATTTTGGCTCAAATTCCCTTAATGCTAAGGGTGAATGCGAAAGAGCTACTTGCCATTAGAGGCAAAGATGGCCCTTTATCCAAAAGCAGTAAGTGCATTAGGAAAAACTGTGCATACAATACTAGGCTTTAAATACAGATTTTCTAACCACTGATTCAAGTGCCAACACAGTCTGAGACAGAAATATCATTTCTTCATATTGAGAAACTAAAATACAGGCATACCCCCTCACCTAAACCCTGCTTGGAGAGCTGTGTTAATATTTCCCTTGCAAAATCTTTCACCTCGTTAATGATTTATCCCAAGCACACCAAAGTTAGTAATACTGTAACGTGTATGAAATGAAGTCTACTATTCAATTTCCAACAGTGATATTGTATTTTTATAATATAAAACTACCTAAGTGCCTACTAGGATCACACAAGTAATTTACAGACTCCCAAATCCTTGGTTAAAGCTCCAGTGACTCTGGTACCCGTTTCAGTTCTAGTTTGCTAACCTGGGTTAGGCCTCCCTCGTCTTTCCTTTTTTTTAAAATAGATTCATCAGTTTGACTGGATTTAAGTACCTCACAAACCTCTTCGTTTCTTTGCAGTTAACATCAGAAATGTGAACAAAGACTGAACCAACAGCTGCAATAATTTGATATTTGTAAGTGTTTTTCACTACTTTGAGAAAATACACTGCATGAGAGCTACAATTATGTATCATTTATCTTTTACTGCAATAATTGTTTTATCTTAAAAACGGGCATTCTTGGTGCTGGCAGACAAAATTGATCCAGTCAAGAGTCAAGGTCTGTTTATGATTTCATATTTTATATCATAATATAACATCACATGATCAACTCTGCTGCAAGCTATAACATCCAGGAAGATAAGCATAGAAAAAGACACATCTTCTCACCTGCTGATTTGTTTCTGAAGTAGAATAGGGGAAAGAAGGCTTATTTTCATAATGTTTTGTGTTTCCTGTCATGACCAGGAACAAAACTGGAATCTACCTTTACAACCCACAGAAAAATTAAGATTTTGTTTCAAAAGCCAGAATTGCTATCTATGCCCAACGGACCTGGGCTAGCAGCCAAAATTTGCTGTACTTATCTGAACATCTTTTAAGCATCACCCACAATAATTAATTCATATGGTAGCTGGACCTGAAATAATTCATCAAGATCCATTATGCAGAAAGCAGTGACTGGACTAGGATGCTCAAACCAGCTTGCAGTGCCTTAATGCTATCAGTAATTAAACTTCTGTGAGTCAAAAAATCCAAAGGCTTCATAATAATTGTCCAGCCATCTGAAATCCATGCCTTAAATATATCACCAAACAAATTTCAACTAATTCTCCATTTTCTAGAAAAAAACAGGCATGGAGAGGTTGAGAAGTGGTAACTGAAATGCATGTGCAATCTCAATGTTCACACATCCATCCTCTTATGAGAAATGAACCCTAAAGATGTGAAAACAAACTGGTCTGGGACTACTCCATGAAAAATGCCCATTGCCAAAGCAGTCTCAGAAAGAGCTGTGGCTAAATCAACCTTTATAAAGTCACCATAGTACCCTCAAATATGAGAGAATAAAACACATGTAAAGAGAACAACATTACTGTTTGAGATAATATCTGACATTATTTTAAATTATCATCGTTAACAGGAGCACTGTTGAGGGAGAAAAGATACATACTGGCTACCATAAATATCCCCTAAAATTGTCATACCCTAACCTGACTATCAGGTTGAATGTTTAAAACAAACAAAAATAAAGAATAATAAAATAACCCAAATGCTTAAAAGACCAAAACTCACCAAACAAACAAACAAACAAACAAAATCCACCAGGAAGTTTACCTAAGGGTACTTTTTACTGTGGGGCATCATATGAATGCACAGCTGTGTCTCTGCAGTTCACTTTGTGGGGACCATGAACTGCGAATTTTGTTAAAAGCAGAAGAAAAGGACAGAGCAACAGGGAAGGAGCTTAAATATGGAAGTGGGTAATATCACACCTGGGCACAGGACTTTCCTGAAGGAAGGGACAAACCCGCGGTGAAGACCAGGAATGGAAAGGAGGAGAATTTAGACAGGTACAACACGGATGGTGTGGAGGTTGTTTTAAATTCAGGAAGCAACCAAAATCTATTGGACTGGAAAGCAATTGCCCCCATCCCAGTATGGACACAAGGAATGTGTCTAGTTTATTTCAACAGTCTAATAAAACATGCTTAAGAAATAGGAAACATTTTGAATTATCTTCAATAAGCCTATTTAAAAAACCAAGAGGAGTCTCAATTACTTTTATTCAATCTTCTGCCTTAGTCTGGCTTCTTTTAGCAACGGAGTTTGCAGGAGAAAGAAAAGCTACCAGAGAACTCTCACCTGTTTCCCACAGAACTATTTCGATAACAATATCAGGACCTAGACATGAACACCTTGAGGATTTAAGGTATTTGACTGCAATGTGTGCTTTTTGATTAGTGGGGGAACTGTGAAGTTTGCTGCAAAGATTTTCAGAATTTAATAATCAGGGCTTCTGTCCACTTCTCCTCCACTGAGCAATGCACTCACTGTCACCTATGGAGGGCAAGGATCTACCTCTTCTGCTAACTCCATGCCCTGCAACGAGCTCAAGGCAAGCATTTTGGTTTTAGTAAAAAGGTAAAGATTATTTTGCTGCTCAGAGTGGCAGGTGATGATATTTGCCACATGGATACAGACTAGAACTAACCAGATAAGACGTGATGGTGCTGATGTAGAAGATTCTTTGGATAATAATCCTTTTATTCTGCCCTTAGTTAGTATTCAGATACAGGGCTAAGACAATGCTATTAGACATCATGCAGTGGAAAGGTTAGTTCAATGTTTGCAAGGCGAAATTCCAGTGCCTGAAGCAGAAAACCAGATTTCCCTGTGTTTCCACCCATTATGGCTGCAACGCACAGAAAACGGTTACTTACTATCCAACTCCTCCTCCTCATCACTGGAAGAAGAGCCAATAGAAAAGAGAGTTTTAGACTTAGGAATGAGTGGAGAGATGCTGAAGGAGAAGGAGATTCGTCTCGATGGTCGAGTCCGGCCCTGGGCTGAGAAGTGGGTTAACAGCAGACATTAGAGCATGCTTGAAAATGCATTTAATAATAAGAAGGAGAGGAAAGCAGCCAAAGCAAACTAAAAGCAAAGCAAAGGAAATGTCTGCAAAACAGCTGGCTCCAGAAAGGCACAAGAAACAAAGAACTGAGAACGTGCAAATTCCAGAGGGTGCAGGTTTCAGAGGGTGCAGGTCTCACTGCATACACAGCTCGAGGCTCAAGTCTTTCCCTGTTTTTGCTAACATTTTTTATAGAAACTGTTAGTGAAGAATTATAGGCAGTTTTCTTTCCAAACAGAATACCAACAACAAAATGGATCTCTGGACAAAGGGCATCAACTTCCCTGAAAGAACTGCCAAGGACTCAAACTAGAACAACTCAAGATATCTGTTTAAAGGTGCTTTCTGCAGTTAAACGACACAGCAAAGCTACCAAATATTAGCAAGGACAGTTTATCTGAAGTGTTGACTTTATCTGCCTGGGGAGGTTCTTGACACTTCTGTGTCTAAAAAATATCAGAAATGTTGATAATGTTATGCCCTTCAAAATTTCCAGCTTTAAAAAGAAGACACTTCAACTTCCCTTCTCTTCTTCCAAACTAAAACAGAAAAAACAAGCATCTCTTCTGCCTTCTTCTGAAATTTAAGAGTCCTTGTCTTAAAGAAACTGCCTAAACATGAGAAAAGCCCCACTACACCCTCTTCTGCCCTTGCCTGGAAGATGCCTACCAAGCACAGTGCCAAACTCAGCAATCAGTCCGTGACATCAAATATCCCATCATTTATTTTTAAGAGCAGCCCTTGCACAGCGGCAGCTTCGCAACAATTCTTGGTAAGTACAATGGTCTCTCACAAGAGAAGCTGGAGCCAGCTAGCCACTCTTCACTGAAACTGGATTCCCAAAGGCCCTATTTCCCAAACCTTCTCTTCATACGAGCACAGGCGGAAACCTCTGAGCCGTGAACTGACTGCTGGACGCCCACTGCTCACGTGGTCATCCGTGCGTCCTCGGGAAAGGTGACTGGGACAGGGCTGAGGAAACTCTGCCCCTGCGACAGGTCTGACCTAAGGGTCCTGCTTAAGCACCTGCATTAAACATCTTCAGCACATGTATTCAGGCACTTTTATGTCGTTCCACGGATACATCAATTCACTTGCAGAACAGGGAAAACAGGCTAAAGACTTTATCAGTATTAAACTTCCAAGAGAAAGACAAAGCAATAATTTCTCTCTTTGAATAAAACATGTCCTTACAGCCCCATACAATGAGGGTTTTTTACATGGCTGGTATCAGACATCGAAACTGAATTCAGAATATAAAAACACTGTCCAAGGAATAGCCAGTGCTATGCAAGCAATGCAAAACAAACTCTCCTGAAAACTTCCTCCAGCCATTAGTCACAAATGCC
Organism: Cnemophilus loriae; assembly: GCA_013397755.1. NCBI lineage: Eukaryota > Metazoa > Chordata > Aves > Passeriformes > Corvidae > Cnemophilus > Cnemophilus loriae. The sequence continues at coordinate 1,071,713 of VZTF01000420.1, forward strand.
AACTGCCTACAGGCAATTTGACTAAAATGTGCACAGTTTTCCAACGTAAGCAGAACAACCCTAGAGGGACCCAATCAAAGACATTTAAACTGAAGAATTCTTAGCAAGACTCATGCATTAGTTTTGTTTAGACTGCCTTTTGAAGGAGTTGTTCTAGTGTTCCAGACCTGAGGAACACAAATAGGCAACACTACTTTTTCTTCTGTAGTCTGCTGTCTATTTAGACTAAAAGTCAAGATGAACAATAATACTTTACTGTAAATTGAACTACCTTCTCCAGCACAGTTCAACTTCCATTTCAGTGGTTTTATTTATGGCAATTCCTGGCTTTATAACGGTGCTCCACACTGGAAATTTGCTATTCCAAGGCTAAAAGCATTCTTCCGAGCACTCCAGCCAACAGCAGGAGTTGGACCTGTGACCTCCCTCTATTGGAAGGTAAAGGATTAACATTGTGAATGGCCACAGCAGCTCTTGGAACATCTGACACGTCAGAGGCAGTGTGGTCTAGGAACTCAGTCTTGGAAATTGCTCCTGCCTCAGCACATATGACAATAAACAGTAAAAATAAAAGAAACCCCTCCATATGTTTAGTAATCTGGATTTAGTTTTTAAAGTTCTTGAGCACAGCATGTTGCTTTCTTCCCATTCAGACACATTTGCAGGGATCAGAGGGTCATCTTTTTTTTTAAACACCTACCACAAAATCAGGCAAATGGAATAAAGAATTGAATTTGTCCTAGAATTCACTTCCATGTTATTCTTGCATAACTCTTGCATGTCCTGCTAGAATGACACAAGGTGACACAAGGGAGTTTATACACTAAGACCTTCTTGTAAGAGGCACTAAACTGCTTCACATGTCCTGTGGTCACAATTCAAGCAACACTGCTCCTCTTTCAAGGGAGAAGAATGAAGCAGAATAATAGAATGGTTTGGGTTGGAAGGGACCTTAAAACTCATCCAGTTCCAACCCCCTGCCATGGGCAGGGACACCTTCCACTAGAGCAGGTTACCCCGAGCCTCATCCAGCTTGGCCTTGAACACTTCCAGGGATGGGGCAGCCACAACTTTTCTGGGTGATTTACTGAAGTTTCTGTAGTCAGGAAGATGTCAGGATTAGGAAAAAAATCCATGAGCTCAATTTTCCAAGTGATTACTCCTTTTGGATGCTCACATCAACCCCTCAAATGCTCTGATTTTCAAAAACCACCTTCCTATAAAAATGTGGCCCTTCTGAGATGTCACAAATTAATGACTGAGAAAATAAAGCTCACAGGAATGTTAGTAATTTTTCCATTCATTATCCCAAACTCATAGATATCTGCCTCAAAGCAGAAGACTAACCCTGCTACTTAGTCCACAGCCCCTCTGTATAGGTTATTACATCTTCTCTTTTCCTTCTTTCTCCAGGGACCAGGGTGGCCAGGCTGGCTCTAGAAGATGGGATAATCAAGCCTCCATGGCATTTTTAAGGCCACACCACAGGGCATTTTAACAGCCTCGGCCATCTAGGCTCCCTCAGCCACCAACAGCTCATTTTTGGGGATCCAGCCAAGTTTTTTGGTGTTTGGTCAGAGGCTGGGTGCAATGCCAAGAAATTGGTTCCTTCAAAAAATAACACTGAAGACCTTCAGCCCAAGGAGAGAAGAGGCAGTGCCATTGCACAGGGCAGGATCTGGTCTCTTCACAGGACAGAGCTGCCCCTGTTTTGGTTACTGCTGCTGAGGGACACATCTGTCAGACCACGTTCTTATTAATCATGGAATTATCATGATGAAGAATTTAAAAACATCTCCTACAAAGCACAATCCCTTTGAGCTTCCTCCAGCAAGCCTCCTCCATGAATAAAACACCTTTCTTAAAGCACCTTGTTGTGCTTTACAAGGGAGAATCACATTAATAAAGACGAAAGATCAGACACCATCACTAATTGACAAGACAAGAGCTAAAATGTCAATAGGCCTTCTGGCTGGCAATTAATAAAAAGAAAACGTGTAATACATCCAAAGCACATCCAGCTGCAGCCTTCTGAATTACTTTTTCAGCTGAAAGAATCAATTCAGCCAAGTTGCAAAATTAAGTGCTTGTTATCGCTTCAATTAAGCTAAACTGGAAAATTTTATAGAATAATCTTTTATTATTTTCTCCAGGAATGTGATTCAATAAATTACATCCAACTGCTCCAAAATATTTAACTCAAAATGAATAGCAACAAACTCCCCCAAGGAGATCAAGACATGGATTCTCAAGTTTCCATGTATCAGCTTTAAAAAAATCTAGATGCAGGGAATTAAGATCTCAAGTGGAATTTACCAGACATCAAAGGAAGAAACTCTGAAAGGATGCAACATTAGATCCTTTTCCTTTTTTTCAGTTAACAAACTCAATTAATTACAGTTTTCATACCAGTAGTCTAATTTAGAAAGAAAAAAGCAACCCACACAAAGGAAACCCAACAGAAAGAAAACAGCAGGGATACACCGGGAAGAACAGAACTAAACTGAATGAGTTGTGCCTTTCCACCCACAGTTCCATGCAGCAGTGAAACATGTACCTCATGTAATAAAGGAAGCATGAGCGGGCAGTAGCACATTTTGCCTTGGGAAGGTAGCAAGATATACTCAATTATACAGACGACAGAGTGGATAAGTGAAAACTGGATTACTCACTGTCGAGCACTGGTTTGCTAATTGACATTAGAGACATGGATTTGGTCAGTGGAGATGAAACAGCAGAAGAACAGAAATTAAATCCTTGTGGCTGCGATGTTTGATGCACCTGCAGAACAGAACAGAACCACACTGAGCAAATATGTCAAGAACAACAGAACTGTCCCAGCTCCAGGTCCCACTGTTCATGTTTACTGCAACTCTCACTTCAAAAAATGAAACAGTGCACAGGTGAACTGCAATGTTTTGTTTTGTCTTTTAAGTGTCAGACAACTAATCATGCAACAGAGGGACTATGTGTGCTTGATTTTCTTGCAAGACATTACAAAACAGACATTGTTAGCTCTCTGATGGCCACGGAAATTGCTGTTGTGACTCCAACTCCTCAGCAGAACAAGACTGTGGTTCAACATGGTAAAAAAAATCCAATGCTTAGCAGTGTTTCCCAAAAATGCCATTCCTCTAAGCAAGAGAAGACACAAGAGTTGTGTTGCCACAAAGAATGAAGTAGAAAATTTAAAATAGTTGGAGGTTCCTCCATGTTAAAGACGGAAGATTTTTAATATTATGTATGTGTACATATAAGACGGAAGCCTTTGTCAGAGTGTCACTTGGGAAAATGACTTTCAACATGTTGATGCAGCATTTCCCAGACATCCAACAGCAGTTGGACAGCTTTACCTGGTGGTTGTAGTCTCTGATTTCTCCTTGCTCAAGCTCCTCAGTGAGCAGGACCAGGGACTGATTGCTGGCAAGTGTACTCCTCCTGAGGTCTTTGGAGCTCAGAGAGGAAGCCTCCAGGTTTGTAGAGGGCTTCTTGTTCTCACCAGAGTCTCCAGCAAGGCCTTCTAGGCTGTAACTGAGGAGAAAGCACAGAGGTCAGGTGCTGCCGAACTCTTAGGGACCATTGTCTTTGAGCACAGAGCACCTGCAAATGTAGAACACACAGCAGGCACTCAGGTGTGCAGGGAAATGCAGGTGTTGCTCCTCAGCACGTTCTTTTTTCTTCAGAGCAAACAGCAACATCTTTGTGTCTCTAACGAGACGTAAAGGTTTGTTCAGTGCTTGAACAACCCCTGAAACTCCTGGTCAATCAGTTAATTGACAAGACAAGAGCTAAAATATCAATAGGCTTTCCTACTGGTTTTTTTTCTCTTTTTGAGTGGTGCACAGCAAAATCCAGAAACATCCCTTCTAAAGATTTTGGCATTTCCCATATTTGCTTTGCTAGCTTCTTATTAGGCTCTCCCTTGGAATAAAGCCACCCAAATTAAACCACCTTGCACAGCACGGTGCTGCCTGTCCTGGACCAACATCCCTCCCAGCAGCCACATCAGCTGCTGTAACACTCATCTCTGCAGCCACATCCTCTGAATCTATTTTAATACTTGACACTGCACAAAGTTTTGGCACTGATAATGTCCTTTATTTTGCCAAAGCTGGTTTGTTTCTTACCCTTGCTGTGGTTTTGTTTTTAAATTCAATAAATGTTGTCTCCATCACCCAATCGATTTTATTTTATCATCAACTGAGGGAGCTAGGTCTTGCCCAGCAGAGCTGGGCAATAACTCAAAGCTAAATATAATACTGAACTTTTGCTTGCAGAACTGCTAGAAATAAAACATTTGGCCAAACTCTGTAGAGACAGGTGCTGATAGATAAGCAGCCTCTACAGAAAAACACTAATACACCCTCCCCTTACCTACACAAAACACACCCTCTCTCACATCGGACTATTTAATCTGATCAATCCTGCCCTAATATTCTGCTTCTGACCCTCTTGCTCCTCGTGCCCAAGCATCAACAAACTCACTGAAATGCCAGTGTGGGTTCACTGGGTGAAGCTTTACAGATTCACCTCCCAGGACACGAGCACAGATCCATGGCTAATGTTTGATTTGATACTCACTAAGTCCAAGGCCTACTCTGGATTTATACCCCAACCCGAGGCTAATCGTGACATCCAAGTGGTGAACAAGCTGACATGTAAACACATAAGAAAGAAAACACACTACAGGCTGTACAGATGATTTAAACAACCAGAGGAGCTTTAAATTCAGGTAGACTTGCATAGCAGTGATTAATGTTCTGCAGTCCCTTAGAAGCATTAAGAGGCTCATAAATATGCACCTTGAAAGCAAAAACTGCAATAAACCGTGAATAAGAAGATTTAGTAGATTTAAAAAACCTTTTTTCATGCTAATTAATGAGAAAAAAAAGACTGGTCGAAGCATTTATAATTTAATCTCCTTTAGGAAGACTGTGACTCATCAATGTGTATCAATAGCAGGCATTTAAAAGTTTATTCTAAAACACCTGTAGGTAGAAATCAGTCTCAATCCTACTGATTATTTAGGGCAGAGGAATATCTCTTTTCTTACATTCCAAGGTGGCAACAATGATGCTACACAGTAGAGAAAAAAAAAATCATGTACTTGTGACAAAACCAGCTAAAACCTGCAAATATTAGCCCATAAAATAGTTAGCTGTGATACTGGTCTGTAATTTGCTGATTAGAGTATATAGACCAAATCTAATTAAATCTGTACCAGGAAGGGCAGGTTAACCTCTCAGTATCTACTCTTCAGAAGAAGAGTTTTAATAGCTCTACCCATGACCAGCAAAAACTGCCAGAGTAAAGCTATAAAGCTATAAAAGCTGGGGGACTGGCTTCCAAACAATACTGGGTAAAGATGTGACCTGCAAACATCAGTCTCAGCTCCGGGACTTTCTACAGAAGATGCAAACTTTAAGTGCCTGGGAAATTTTCATCAATGGTGATCAGATTGTTTTTTTCAGAGAAGGTTTTACACGATTAGTCTCTTTGAAGAAAAGCCTAGGTCTTTCAATTTACAAAGAGCAAGTCTGTGTGAACTTAAATCCTTTATGAGATCGATCTGGTACAGAGCGGTGCTGAATCATATTTAATCTTGGTTTGATTGTCTGGGTGTCACAATTATCATTCTGATCATCGCTGTGGAAAAAAACACGGCTTGAAGTCACCACGGAACAGAGCAGCTCAACCCAACAGTGCAGCTTCTTTAGTGCCAGAGGCCAGTGGAAAGCAGCCACCACCTCCACCTGCAGCCTAGTTCTGAGGATCCACTCCCAAGAGTAATTGCTGAAAAAGCAGACCAAGCAAACAAACACGTGCACGCTTCAGCCAGAGCAGCAGTGGAGGAGGCGATGCACGAGAAGCTGACGACAGGGTGTTTGCAGAGCTCCCGTGCTGCTGCACATTTATTCATACCATACCTTCTACAAGTAAAGTCAGGACCCATGGCAATGTACTGTACGCCTGAGGGACACCAGCTCAAACTGGGAACAGCAAAAGAGGCAAAGAAAGGAAAAGGGCAGTGATTATCGGATCGTTATGGAACATGGGGAACAATAAAAGACTCTCACTCTCACATATCTTAAAAAAAACAACAAACCAACAAACTCAGAAATAATGCAGTAGCACACGTCTGGTTGCACAAACACACCACAGTGCCCCAAATGCCCGAGGTTACCACTGAACAGGGAGCAGGACAGCCCATGCTTCCCCCAAACCAACCCCATCAGCGAGTATACAGTGTACTCAAAAAATACTCCTTGTGGGGAAAGAGGTTTTCGGGAAAAGCAAGGCTAAAACATACCAAAGCCAATTTGTAAGTAATCACACACAGCCACTGTGTTAGTAATGATTAGTATTTTCCTGGTAACTCTCATCCTCAAATCAGGAAAAGAATCCTTCACAGGTATTTCATAGCGTAAGTCCCCTCCACAGAAGTATTAATAACCTCAGGCTACGCTTGGGAAAAATAAGGAGAAAGACACATTCTTAAATGCTGCACAGCAAGTCAGTGAAAGAGGTTGGAAGTAAAAAACAGGCTCATCTTACTATTAATTTGGGATTAAGTCAAGAGTGCTTCTAACTAAAAAACCTTTCAGCTCCCATTCCCCAGCAGAGTCCCAAAGTTGCATCACGAAAGACATAAGAAATGCAAATACAGAATGCAAATATTTTGGTTGTTATTTTAGACTACTTTTGTTATTTTTTCTGTGTTAGCTCATGGCCCAATTGCAGGTTTTGCAGAAACAGAGAAATCCATCTTCTTGTCAGCTATGACATTTATATGATCCCTAAATCCGGTAAAAGCTGTTCAGGAAGCATACGTTGTCTGAAGGGAATTTTGCATCAGCACAAGTCCTGCTCCCACGCCCTGGTCTGAGATCCATGCAAGGAGGGGACATGGCCAGAGCACGCTTTGCTCCACAACAGGAGCCTGTGAAAAGGGCAGAACAAGTTTAATCATTCCTGGGCCAGGAATTGTGAGTGCCAGAAGCCTCTGAGGGCACAGATGAAGGTTTGAACCCACTGAATGCATCATGTCATGCCAAGTCCTCATATCGTTTCCACACACAGTGCAACACTGGAAACATTCTGGAAGGGTTTGACAATTGGAAACGCTCTGGAAGAGTGTTCAATGGCAGAGTTCAGATAATTGCTATCTGTTTTATAAAGGATGCTAATTGGGTGAGGATACACCCAAATCTTTGCACCCCAAAGTCCCAGGTGTGCTCCACCAGTAGCTCTCAGCACAGTACTATAAACATTCATCACGAAAACATTCCTTCCCGTAACATGCCAATATTTTCAAGTTCTTCATCATCCTCACCCAATTCAACCACAATGGCAGATTTTAAGTATTAGTGGGGGATGGCAAGGACTAAATACTTGGGTGAAATCATAGAGGAACCAAGTTCTGGCCACAGGAAATTCATCTCCATCACACACAATCTGCACTCTCAGGCTGGGTTCAGCCTCCCAGTGGGTCCCTCAGGCCTCCTCAGGGGCAGCTGAGAAAGCATCCAAAGGAAGGTGTCACACAGGCGTCCCCAGGCCATCTGCCTGTGGCAACAAGAGCACTGAGCTTGGTGGACCCTTTGAGATATGCTTATGTCGCCTTGCTTTCCAAAGTCACTCATTTTTGTGTGGTCCTTTTCCAACTGAAGATCAGAAGATTTTCCTCGCTAAAGAAATCACGTAATGCTTACACTAAAACTTTAAAAGATGCCTCTATCCCTGACCACTGCCATGTTATGGTGATGATTCCAAATGCTGAAACTGCAGGGGATGGAAGTAGAAGAGGAGAGAGAGGGAAGAAGAGGAGCCCTACATATGCAGAAGGAAGCCTGGAAGTGTTAAGGTCCCAGAGAAGGAAGAAAGGAGATCTGTTGGCAAAAGCTGTGGAAAGCACTCTTGCAGAATCACAGTCCTGCTAGGAAGCTACCCACAACCTGTTGGCAACACCACAAAATCCTAAAAAAGATCAATGCAGATCATGCAAAACTCCTTTACAGAAGACAGCCTGAGGAGGAGGATGAGCTGTTATCTACATCAGCCTTGTGGGAGAGCATAAACTGTTGGAATCAGTTTCAGGCTCCTGCTCCGCAAGTGGAGTTAGAGGGATGATTCCAAAATGGTTTGGAGACCAAAAAAACTGAGAAAGTGTTTATGAAAGGAGTATCACACATTTCTGATATGACCAGGTATTCCAGACATTTTCTTTATTCTACGTGTAAGCTCAGCATTTCAGGATATTTTGACTCTAAATACAATCACAGCTCCTACAGAGGAGCCTTAAGAGACCACTGATAAAAAGAAGTTCATTTGCATGAGCTGAGAAGACAAGCACTGCACTGCTTCCTGCAGTGATGCAAATAAAGTGGCTTCTTAGAAGTAAAAAAGCATGTTCTTTCTTGTGCCTTTTTTTAAAAATTCTTTTTTAAGAGTGTTCTTTCGAACCGTACAGTGCTGCTAAGGTTCATTGATGCTGATGCATGGTAAGGCATGGAGATTTTTTTGGTCATAACATCATGGTAACATTCTTTCCACACATGGGAACGTGGCAGTTTGTTTACATCACCCCATCCATATTTCAAGTGAAGTGAAATCCTGAGTTAACCTGGCACAGGAGAGGAGGTAGCAGGCTGTGAGAGGTGAGACAAGGTTGGAACACCGAAGGGCAGAAGTTAAACTTCTCTTTTTTCTTTAGCCTAAAACGTCTAAGGGTGAACAGTCCACATCTGCTGTGTCAAAAATTAAGTATCCTCTTTTATGTACCTTATGTACCTTAGCCAATGCAAAGGTTACATGAGTGCAACTGCATATCTGTGGGATGGATGAGAAACTGGAAGTTTGTTACAGAGAGGAAAAACACATGGAAGTAAAGAGAAAAACACACCTTATTTTCTATTTTTTATGAAGATGGTTATAAAAACCATCAAAAGAACAAAATTAGAGCCATTTAATTCAACCAGCTGCAGATCTGCAGACTGTTCTTCAACTCTGAGATGGTGTGTGACCCATCCCCTCCCCAGCTGCCCTTCCTGTAGGTCTTGGCAGGAATCTCTGACGTGCTTTATATCCAAATCGCACAAATGCTCCCAGGTAAACCACTGTTTTAACCAACTCCAAATCTTACGCGTGGCCAAGGCCAACAAAATAATATCTGAGATTTCTCTTCATTAGTAACATTATGTCCTGGAGAAAACAGCTGGGGCATGTGCTCTGTGGGGCACAAAACCTGCCCTGGGTCAGACTGGAGGGAGAAAGCAGCCAGGTGGGATGCACAGCTCTAATGCCAACACTTCCCAGAGGTACCACAGGTTTGCTAACGTGAGAGTATGGTGTTAGTAGACATTCAAACACAAAACAGTTAGTCACATTAGTTGGCTTTGTACCTTCTCCTATGAATGGGAGGCTTCTTTATACCATCCCCCAGAATTCGCACTGAACTGAAAATGAATCATGGAGAATGGTCAGCAGCTTGAATGAAAAAAAAAATTAACAAATGACAGCTAAAGGATTAATATCCCCAACACACAGACAGAGGGAATGGACATACAGGGAAAACACAAAATGAAATATGCAAGGAAGTAATGAGTCTCTGTGTTTCTCCTCTCTTTTAAAAATAAATCTGGGGTTTGGCTGGTTTTATTTCGCACAGAAAGAAGGTTGCACAGGTATTGACCCTGTTGCAACTTTGCTGCTGCCAAAGCCAGGTCAGTTTAAAGTTTAGATAAGGCCAAACTCTTTGACAGAAGCTGTTAGCAACAGTGATTAACACCAGCTCGAGTTTTGCAGTGCTTAATCCATCAGTGAAACATGAGGGTGTTTCTTTCCCCAGCCTGGACGTTTAAACACACACTGCAGCATTGTTGTAAGACAGGCATTTCAAATCCGCTACGAATGTCAGGAATTAACTGAAGGATGAACATCCTATTGTGGCAACCTTGTTGGTTTTCTTCGTGTTTTTAATAGCAAAATGTAGACATGAGGATTATCTGCGAAGTGCATTTGAGGAAAGATGGGAAGTGCAGGAGAACTGAGCATCTTTTCACATTTCATTAAAAACTATTATATTTTTTCCCTGATCTTTTCTGTGAACAAACTTTTACGCTCATCTCTCTTACAAATAAAAAACATGTAACAGTGGAAAAGACCAATTTTACAAAAGGCTGATTTTTTTTTTTTTTCTGTAGGCTTTTTGGGTCTTGTATCAGCACCTCTATCTAAGCTTGACAGCTATCTTTGTCACCAGGGTAAAGACTATTTTTGGTGTGGGTGGGGGCTGGACCAGGCTGCAAGTCTTTGCTGGGGCAGGAAGCACCTCTCAGAGCTCAGCTGATGGTGCACTCTGTCACCTCATTCCTCTTCCTGGTTGCACAGCCCAGTTCTGATCCTTGGGCTGGTTTTGGTGGCACGTACACTTTATTTGGTTATCTTTTTCCTCATTTAGTGAGTGCAACCTGCTCACCTATAGAGCAGAGAAGTGCCATGGGTGCCCAGACGAGGGGAGGGAACACAAAGGGTAGCAGGTGGTGGGAGCAGCACAGATCCAGCCCATCGGCAGGACAAACCTCAGCCAAGGCTTGTGCTCAGTGTTACTGCACTTCAAAGGTTTGCAAAAGTCAAGTTGCAATAAGGACTTTTCCCCTTCAAATGGAAAAGCATCTACTGCATGTGAAATAAATGAATAAGCAAACACTCCAAATTTAACTGATTTGTGTGAAAGTCACTTGTTTGCACTTCACTTCCTCAGTATTTGTTGTTGCTCACTAAGCAACGAGAGTCTCAACATCACAACAGCCACGTATGAAAAGAACAAAGAAAACAACAGAACGACACAGCAAATAATCCAAATTCCTTTCTAACAGAAGCATAAAAACAAACTCGAACCTAATCAGCACCACAGACCCACCCAGCTTTTCTCTTTTAATTAACCTACATTACAACTACTCTTATGTAGCTGCAGCTGTATGTGAGAACATATGAGAACAATTACTGTTCCTTAAACTCAGATTTTCTTACATTTACAATGAATATATTTTCCCATATCAGAAACAGCCTCCAAAGTGTGATGCAGGAGAATTTAACCCCATCTGTTCAGTGTTAGCAGTGATTGCTCCCTATGCAGTTTATTACCCTCAGAAATCCTTATGCATCAGGTTGTACACTTAAAAATAAATCTCCCCAAATGAGTTTACAAACTTATGGACTCGTTCTGCCATAAACCTGCAGGTATGCTGACTCTTCTGTTGCTTTTAAAAATTGATGGGCATTATTTAACTTATGTAATATTACCTGGGGACGAGGAATGAAGCCCAAAAATGGTGACAGTGTTAAACAACAACAACAACAATAACAATAATAATAATAAAAAGCTTTCACTGTATGTTACTTAGAGGATCCTGAATGGTTTTTAACATTGACTTTAAAACCTGAAGGGTCTACAATATTCCTGCAGTGACACCCACAGCTGCTGTGTGTAAAGGATGCATGCATTCCTGGTGGGAGGCCGCTGTCTCTCCCTGGATTATCCAAAGCGGTCAGTAACCATTTTCAGGAACCCGCTGTGAGTGGCCAGTTTTAATTTAATGCCATCCAGCCCCACATGCAATGGCTCTGTTTCTGTTAACAGCAGAATGTTTCCCACGAGGACACACCAGGCAGCCCAGAGAGTGGCACTGCCCTGCACACCTGGGCCTGCAGCCCCTGTGAGCTGTAAGGAGGCTATGGCACCCTGACCCTGCTAAAGCAACTGGCCATTCCTGCTCTGAGAGCATTAAAGGAGCTTAAAAACACCAGCCAAACCTCCACTGGGCTCAGAACACACAGGGCTTGACTCCAGGCATCCTGCAGCCCTAATGCTGAACGGTGCAGGGCACGGCAGGAAACCTCACACCAATTACTACTTCTTGGTGTGCATCTTCCTTTATTTCATCTTCTTCCCCATTGAAATGGGGGACTGAGCAACTTTTCTTCCCACAGTCACCTGGCACCAGCATGGACACAGTCACGTGGCTCGTACACCTCTCCCTTTTGTACTTTCTGAAAGAACAGATGGGAAAACCTCCCTTTTGAATCTTCCTGAACAACACCAGGGACATCGGTGATGGGTTAGGTGAAACTTACTGTCCATGAGACTGAGGTGGAACCAATTCTGTCAAACAGGGAGGACCCATCTCACCATTATGAAGAACTTCCACAGAATTTTTTTAAACCCTGGTGCCTGTGTTATCTCTTAATACAACCACAGCAATAATGGCCATGTTTATTTTGTGGTCAGTGAGATTTAACACTCCAGTAATTCCTTTGTACAGAAAGGGGTGGTGACAGTTCTAATGGAAAACCTGTCCCGATGTAATTCCATTTACTCTGGAAAGCTCAAGCATACTGCAGGTATTAAGTACTTTAATCCTGAAAGTTAATTTAAGAAAAACCAAACAAACATACATTAGGAGATTGTCTTAACCCCTTCAAGTGAAAAAGAAATAATCAAAAGCGATGTCCTCACTCTTCAGTTTTATCATGCCAGGTTTAAAGCTCAGATAAATATGCATGAGTGGGTGCAGAGTAAATCAAAGCAGCTCTTCACTCACCTCCTCTGATTGATTTCTGCCTCGTTGGAGGCGTTCTTCCCCGGCCCCCAGCTGTGCCGACGGAAAGGAGACAGCGGCCGCATGGAGCTGCGCAGGACGGAGGAAGGAGTGGGCACGTCCGTGATACTGTCCAGCTCCTCTTCCTTCTCTCCTCCCTCTGAGGACACCATGTTGGTGCAGCTGCCATCCAGGCTGTGCCTGTCCTTGGGCTGGGCAAAGCTCACCGCGGGCGGGAAGGGGAGGGACGTGTCACTGCCCAGGGATGAGTTCCTCTCCAGGGACACGGTGTCATCCGCAGAGGAGCTGGAGCTGGTGACATCGCACGCGGACTGCTCCTCTTCAGGCTGCTGTGGGTAAGAAAAATTAAAAATAAGTTAAAAGTAGAAGCATAGACTGGTTTGAGTTGCAAAGGACCTCTAAAGATCAGCTAGTCCAACACCCTTGCCATGGGCAGGGACATTGTTCACTTGATCAGGTTGCTCAAAGTCCCATCCAGCCTAGCCCTGAATACTTCAAATGAAATGAATGCATCTAATATTTTAAATAAGTGCAATTATTTCATATTTCACATGAGCTGAGAGATTTCTTATTCGATGACATAAGGCAAATTAACCATTACAGAACTGAGACTTTTTGCTCTGCTTTCAAAAGAGGTTGAAATGCTCCTGCAGGGTGATCTCTTCCACCCCACAAGTCCCTGGCTGCCATAACCCTGGGCTCCCAGCTCAGATTCTCTGCCTGCCTTCCTCTCCCCAATTCTATATTTCATCCTGCACAGCAAATCCTGTTCCTCTCACCATTTCTGGCTAAACCTGTTATCAATCAAAGTGCCATAAAACTGTCAAAAGTTTACTGAGAGCAAGTAATGGGGAAGGGGGTTATCACAACTCCTGATGACAAACTCCAGCCTCTCCTGTGGGACTGGGATGGGCTTGTAGAATTCAAGGGCAATGCACTGTTCCACTGCATCATGCAACACAAAAGGGAGAATTACTCAGTAGCAGAAAACAGACAGAAAAAAATAAAACCTGAATTCCCCGTCCCCAACTACTTTGCATTAAGCAGAAAGTTAATACCAGGGTTTGCAGCATTTTTCAAATCCAACTGTCATCGAAAAATACTGTTCTACAGGATCAGCTGCCCTGTATTAGAGATTTTGAGTCATACTGTAATTTTTGGGTTTAGTTTGCTCCAAAAGCAGCATGTGGAAGCCAAACTGGTTCTCTCTGGCCAAAGGCCACATGCTGATCATACAGTCCCAGAAGAACCCGTGCGTATCCCACGTTCCCTGTGGCCACCATAAAAAACACAAGCATCTCTCTGACATCACCTCCAGTCCGAAACAGTGTTTGCCCCGAGGGACTGACATGGGAAGTTTCAATTTATCCTCCTGCAGAGCCCTGTGCTGTTTCATTTAAAATAATAACAGGCAGAGTGCTCTGTCAGGCCATGCACAACAGAGCATTCAGCAAGGCCCTGATGTTAATTGCCCTCACACAGCGGGCTCAGGGCACTGGGCAGGAGCTGAGTGCTCGAGGGGCTGCAGGCTGTCAGCAAGCATTCGGCAGAAGACAACTGGCTACAAAATCTTGCTCTTGGAAGGGAAAGATGGGCATCAGACCCCGTGGAGGGAAGGATGAGTGGTAGCGGTGTTAAACATCCAGAGACTTGCTTTTCTGTGCTTTATTTGATGGGCACACATTGTAAGCTATAAGCTTTTTATTTAATTGAACAAAAAACAGATATTCAAAAAATCTTCTAATCAAATATTTCACTACTCAGAGAGAAGCCCTGTTTCAAGCTCAGTTATTTCCTACTCTTAGTTCAGTTTAACAGGTACACAATAATGTTCCTAAGATGGTTTAACTAAATGCTGTCACACTACTTCCCTTCTCACATCCATCAAAGGGAATCAGAGGAAAAAAAAAATACAGCATCCACAGCACAAGTACAACACTGAAGTACAGGAAACTTTAAAACACAAAGTATTAAAAAATATATCCCTCCAAAAACATGCACTTCATGTTAGGGTATGTCAAATACTAATGGTGAGTTTCAGAAAACTATGTTCTGTAAACTAGTAAACTATTGGATTGGATACATTTGAATAGGGAGTTGAGGTTTAAAGAAAAGAGAACTGAAATGGAAACCCTGTGAAGTCTTTGATGACGTTCAGCATTATTCAAGATGATCTGATATTTGTGTGAGTCATGATGAGAGCTTACTGAATTGCTTAAATACGGACAAATCAAGTAGTCATTATGTGGATAATACTCCTACAGTGGAGGAAAGAGTCTGCCACTTTTCTGAGACAGGAAAATACTGTCAGACATTAGATCAGGCTGGATGGGGCTTTGGAGAAACCTGGTCTAGTGGAAGGTGTCCCAGCCCATGGCAGGGGGTTGGAACGAGATGAGCTTTAAGGTCCCTTCCAACCCAAACCATTCTGTGATTCTGTGATTGGGGCAGCAGAGCAGGAGAGGACAGGACTGACTTCACCCCATCAGCTGTGCCATGCATGGGACTGTTCGGAAACTTTCAATCTGGATGCAAATCTAGAAACAATAGAGCAGAACACCAAATTATATAGGGAGGAATTAGAGTAAAAAGAGGAATTTTTATTTCCCAGATAAGAATACTGCTGCAGTTTGAAATGCGGAACAAAATCCACTTCCCTAACAAGAAAGACTTAGGGCTTTTATTACAAAATGCAGTTCAAGGAGATGTTTGAAAAAAGGGAAATACATTTGGTCCATTTTAACTGTTACCTTGAGCATCTGACTGACGACAGAACACAATAAACAATTCCCTTGAACTTGTGGCCCATGCTTATTCTTCTAAAAATATTCTGCCGTCATTTCAATGATTTTTTTTTTTGAAACAAAGGAAAACAGTTAATATGAAAGAGGACTCTGTCTGAAAAATGCCAAGTGTGGCTGACACATCTAAAACATCTATATTGTAGTCACCACTGCAAAAAATTAGCTATCCGGCCAAGTGCCAGTAAATATGCATTGCTCTTTAATCTTATTTGAGTAAGAAAATACCATGTTTGCAGAACAGAAATGGTTCTCTAATGTGTTCCTTTCTTACAGGAAAAAGGAAACATTAAAGAAATACTCATTTTCTTCAAGCTGGACTTGCTGGATTGCACCTCAGTGAATTCAGGCCTTAACTGTGACCATAAACCTCATGGCAAAAAGAGCCTTTAGAGACATTTGCTAATGGGCTTTTTCTTTGCCCTCAGTATTTGCTGAGAAGCTTGTAAGAAAAAATAAGATACAGCGTAAATGTGAGTATTCTGAGAAAGGACACATGTACTTCTTCATGAATAGGGATAACAGAAATCACTGGGATGGTGGGGGTATAAGATAACTTCTTCAACTAAATCCCTCCACTGCAGGAGGTCTTGATAAGGGGAATTAAAATGTTCTTTCAATCATTTCCATGATGACAACATGCAAAGTGCTGAGACACAAACTTTCTCTGTCCCCTGACCTTCAAAGACATTAAAGATGTTAGAGTATTTTAAAAAAAGAAGATGAAAAAATTAAACCTTGAAATCCTGAAATTTATTTGGAATACCATTCCACTAAAGGAGTCAACACCTTTAGCTGGCTTGATTTATAATCCAGCAGAGTAATTTTTTATTTGGATTTGCCTATGGCTCCAGAGTCCCTAAAATTAACCTCTATAGTGGCCTCCTATTAATTATTTATCATAACTTTTATGATTTGGAGTGGAGGTGAGAATCTTTCCCTTAAAATTTTTATTCCTTTGGGTTTGTTTTTTTTGCACAGCTGGTGGGGTTTTTTTGTTTGGTTTTTAAGAGATACAACAACTCCAAAAAAATAAATGCAAAACATTTATGTATTTGTGTATTTTCTTCGAGCAAACCAAAACAAAGGCAGGAATTAAACAAAATTCAAGACACTGAGTTGCAACTCCTTCCTTTGGCAATGATCTGTGGGTCCCTGACTCCCTTCATCTGAGTCACTTCCCAAGAGGCACATTAAAAAGCTTCCCAGTAACGCTGGACTTCGGTGGCTGGTTAAAAGTCAAGATGAGCAAAGCGTATGGGCTCCACCCCGGGATGTTGCCAGATGACTGTGAGAAATGACCTTATGCAGCATTAATCATTCAAGAAGGAGGATGCTGCAAAGCCTGCCCAGATGGCTGTCTGGGACAGAGAGGGAAAAGCAGATGATGAGGACATGGGAATGAAGTGCTGACGCAAAAAACAAAAAAAACCAAAAAACAAACCAAACAAAAAACATTTTGCTGAAGCCATAGGCTTGGAAGCAAATTCTGCATCTCAGTGACAGCCTGTAAAGTCTGAAAAAAAAGGTAGGTTTTAGTGTTAAAGCTCCCTGAACCCAGCAGCTCATGTTCCACAGCTCAGCACACATCCTTCAGAGAGAGAAAGAAATGAGACAAGCACGGGAGAAGGGGAGGAGATGGGAGAGGAGCACACACCAAACACCAGGGACAGGGCAAGGCATCTGCAGATTTTGTGACCTCATAGACCCCAATTCTTCACGGTCCTGGGACAGAACCAGGGTTTTCAGTCTATGAATTTCAAGTGATGCTTAAGGAAGCAGCCCAAAGACCCTGGACAGACAGCAACTTGTTCTTCCTACATTTATTTTAATGCATTAAGCAGTTAACAAAGGAGGAGTTATTTCTACAATTAAAAAAAAAAAAGAAAACAACTCTAGTAGACAAAAGTTCAACTCTTGCTCCACAGAAAGTGGAAACAAGAACAGAACTGGTAATAACAATGATCATCACGACACTGGAAGGTTTGAGATCCTCTTTTTGCTCATTAACATATTCTGTCTCTTCCCACTTTGATATGGAAACTATTTCATAGGTTTATAAATAATCAACTACAGCCAAGGCAAGCATCTTAAAATACTTTTCAGAGAAAAGATTACAGCCACTACTTATTTTGGTGGTCATTAAAAATATCTATAATTTGCATTTCTACCACCTGGACTCAGTACTCTAAAACCAAAAAAGATTTAATTAAGGAACAAGCTCACAACACTAGTGCTTCTAGTCCTTTAGAAATAACTTTAACTGTATAAAAAATACTCAGATAAATCCTGAGAAACAAGACAAGGAATCAAATTGGCCAGGAAAACAAAGACAAATAAAGCAACTGAGGTTGAGATTAGCTTCGAATAACTTCCTAAACTTAACTCAGGAACCTTTTGTAGCCATTTGTAGACAAAATCTGCAATCCACTGCATAATGAGAACAATGCAAAGGCTACCAAATTAAGAAATTCCCTTTCTACAAAGAAAAAAAATTCCCATCTCTGCCCTGTCTCCACGGGCAATTGAAGATCTGCTTTCCCCACCACCTCCCCCCTTCCCTGTGGCATCCCTGCTACACTGCACTACCTACTAAACTTTCTTTCTCCTGTTTGGAGAAGGAAATTTTCCACATAAGAAATGGAAAAAGCTTAAATTCAGTATAATATAAAATCTGCTGTGCTCCCAATGCACTCTTGTCCCACACTTTCCCATACAAGCATTAAATCAGGCTCCAGTGGCAGCTGGCTGTCGCAATCCGTGTCACTCCGCACAAGAAAACTGAAGACAGCCCGCTCTGCCAAACAGCCTCGTACTCTGACAATCCAGGGTCCCACATCCTTTCAACAGTAAGATGGGAAAGGGTGAGGCTGGTGAGCTCTGTGCCCTACCACATGCATTAAGGATGAATTTACTGTTCATTTATAGCACATGAGATCACTTAGCCTGGGCTGTGGTGTTTCCCATCCTGCTGGAAAATATTCACCACCATCTGATTTGATTTCAGCAAATAGAATTTTGTTTCATTCGATACGTTTCTCAGAAAGCCAGTGTGAAAGCTACCCCAAGAGTTAAGTTCCTCAGAGTAGGAGCTGTGCCTGCTCAGACCTGTGAGCTGCAGCTGAACCAAAGAGTGTGATTTCATGGAGACCAAAGTGATGGCTGCTCTAAAGAAGGGTCACATCCCTTTTGATTCTACATCACATAGTCTTTCTGGATGCTTTTTCATCATCTGCTTATGCCAAGAAGAATACACATTACCAGCAAGACGATTCTTCAAGAGCAAAAACCTAATGACCCCCTGAATAAATTGAGGCTGCTCTGACGTAGATGCAAAACACTGATGCCAAAGGCAGGCATTCTCTGCTCAGGAGGCCAACTCTGTCTCTCAGGTCTCTCCCACTCCTCTTCCTCCTCAGCAACACAAAGGGCACAGGGATGACTAAGGTTAGCAATGACTTCTGTTGTTGATTTTAAGCAAACTTGAAAACACTTTCATTCTACTTGCACGCAAACAGGCATTAGAGGTATGTCGCCTAGGCAACAAAACTATTCCCTGGAATTGGCCTGAAGTATTCAGAGTGAGTGTTTCCTTCCTATGACACTGAATTTACAGAAAAACACCGGTTCCTCTGAGAATTTCAGCATATAAATCTGGAGGTGTCAGCACAGAGGTCACAGTGTGCTGGAGAAAAGCTCTTTGTTACATGAGTTAAAGACAGATTTCATATCGTCTGTGCAATCCCTAATGACCATGCAAGAAAATCCACCTTTTCAACTCTTCCTCTGGTGCCTGATTTACTTTTGGACAGACAAAATCACTTCCATTTTTTTACCATCGGGGGCTGCAGAACATTTGGAATTCTGCTGCAAGTAAATACATCCCTCATGTTGCTGCGTCTGAGGAGGAGACCGGATCCTTCCCATCTATTCGGTTCCAGGATAATCGCTTCCAGGTTTCCAGCTCATCAGCGAAACCAAGATGATCTGTGTGTGCAGTATGGGTTTACCAGGGGCTTTTTTAACCATATCCCAACCAGGCTTTCTTACCTTCCCAAAGACAAGGTCTTCCATCCCATCACCAGGCAAGGGGAAGAGGTCAGATTCACTCCCAGACTCTCTTTTAAGACCACCCTGTGACGAGGCACAGACGCTGCTCAGCCCATCCTCCAAGAAGTTCTCACATTCTGCAGGAGCAAAGCACAGAGTCACAACCTGAGGCTTTCTGTAGCATCCCCACATCCAACTCGCATTCTCTCAGTGAATTCCACGATTTAAAACACACAGCTTTACAAATACAGCTTTATAAATTTGTTCACCTCCCAAAACTGTGCCTGCGAATTCTCAAGTTATTTACTCCAGAGTTTGAAACTGCTTTTTAAGTGCATCATTGAAGTACATGGTGCAAACCGAAATTCTGCATGAAACAGCTGTGAACACTTGTAGCTTGAGGTGCTGATAAATATAGTACATATGAGGTACCCCCATAGAGTGCATAATGGGATGTTTCCTATCAATTGCAACAACTGCAAAATTAGATTCATATTCAATAAATGTAAAAATATAACTTGCTAATATTTGCTTTCTTTCTCAAAGAACTGATTCCCTCTAACCACCAAGGTGCTTTTAGTGCATATTTGGACAATTATTTAGTTCCTTCTTCTACACTTCTTACTGAAAAAGCAGCAGTGTGAACTCCAAGAAAAGCTGTACTTTTTTAAGATTCAAAAATTAAGTGATTTTTTTTAAAAAACTCTCAGCTTTCGTAACTCCTGACATTGAAATGTAAGCATGTTGCATCTCTTTTCTTCTCAAATGCTTCCAGCTGTTTGCACCAGGTTAAATCAGGAGCACAGAACTAGACTGCAGCCCCTGCAAAAGCACTCTCTTTCCAAAACCTTTAACAGACAAGTATTTGCCTAAGAAACGCCTGCACATATTTCATTTGTTCACCCTTCAAGCGAAAGTATTAATGATGATTTTGGCAATAACTGAACACTTGTTTTTCCCAGTTTGAAATGCTTTCTAATTATTAGTAGCTGGGTTTTTTAAAAAAGAAAGGTGCTGTTTTGCAACCTCCTCTAACTAAACAGATCTAAAATGTGCTCAGCTGTCTGGAGAAGAGCCAGGGCAATAAAATATTGGTTCACTCTTAAATTACACCTCACTAACTCCATCCTTGGTGACATCAAGCTTAAACATCAGTGAAAGGACAACAGGTTAGGGCAGCTTAAGGTCACCTCTTTGCCTTCCCCTTCCTTAATCTGTGCCTGACAGCAGCTATGGAACACCCCAGCCACATCCCAACTGATGGGAGTGACCCCACTTCTGGAGAAAATAGCATTACTGTGATAGTGGTGGGGCTGTCCCCATTTAGGGCAGGGGGAGTTGAAGTTGGAAACCCCATTACCCACAGAGGAATTTCCACGCTGTGGAGAATTGGAAAAGCACTTATCGGATGCTGCAGCTGCTCCTGTTCCCCTTTCGGTAAACCTGGAAAATCTGAACTGCTTTTCCATCACCGAGGGGGAGAAGGGAGGGGAGAGAAGAAGGGGGGGAATGAAGGGAAAGAAGAGACGGAGCGGCTGTGAGGACGCAGGCCAGGTGCCGTTCATCCAGCTGGCAGCCAGCACAGCATGTCCATAGCCCAGACTGAAAAACAAAGGGGCTCCAGCCACGTTCCACTGGAAAATCAGTGGGGACAGCCCAGATGTGCTGAGGGATGGATCCTCACCCTGAGTATAAAGCACAAGAGGCAGCGAAGCCTCCTCTGCAGGAGCCTCCCAGGGGCAGAGGAGATGAAGCGGTGGGGAAGAAGGATGAGGAGCAGGGTGATGGGGACCCCCACACACACCTCAGCTCATTTGTGCTGAGAAACTCATTCCCAAACCCTCACTCCCTACACGCTTCCTCTATTTTCGGCTAGAGGCGTGCATATTTTCTCCATTTCCTCCCCACTTTTTCTCAGTTCGCTGGGTTTGTTTTGCACTGCGCAGACATTGCACAAAGCCAGCCTCTGTCTCTCACACCCCTGGCAACGCTTCTGTGCATAATATAAAGGCAAAAAAAAACCCAAAACCATAGAAAAAAGCCCTAGGAAGAACATTTCCAAGCAATCTCTTCTGTACATTTTCCAAACTCTCGTGTCCTCCAAGCCAGGGCTGAGCCCTCCAATTCCATGCTGATAACTACGTATCTGCTACACTCCTCTGCACACCTAATTTCAAAAGCATTGACAGAAAATGAGAAGCTCTCATTTCTGGAGGTACCTTCTAAGATCTGAGGTCTCTGTCCTTGCAAGCCATTTCAGCAGATGAAAAAGGCCTAATTCCTTATCAAGTACAGTATTTTTAAGTTAGCCACATTGACAGCTCATGGTTTTATTGCTGTTAAGTGTTGCCAGATTTTTCTTGCCCTCTCTACACTGCCCAGCACCACAGAGCAGCAGGAGGATGCCTGTGCAGTAACAGTATTATTTATAGAAAGGCCAGATCCTGTACAACCTGAGATCCTTCTGCTGCCTCAGTCCATCTGGAGAGCACATTTACTTAAAAACCTATCTCTTTATGCGTGTGTTACAGACATTTATTACTATAATTATTAATATAAATTTGTATCTACAGTTACCTAATTACGTAATTAATACTATATTTCTAGAGTGTAATATTGCATTAGACAATTCATAGGTATGCAACTGATAGTGATCCATAGGAATACGTGATTATGTATTTGGCAAGTCAAATGAGTGCATGTAGTTTTGCAGACAAATGTTTTGCAGTAACTATTGCCTGAAGCATAAAAATACAGTACCAAGAGGTAAGGGATTCACAGATCCAATTAGTAAAGAAGGGACATGGTAATACCACTGGTTCTCCTGTAAAAACACTCTTGAAACAGTTATTTCATGTTATGACTCTTCTAAACAGAGAATTTTTTTTTAAATAAAAAAGCACTTATTTAACTTCAATGTGAACTAGAACTTCTATTTAGGATAAGCCCCTCAGTTCACTAACCCACACTACCCTTTCTTAGCCTACAGTCTGAAAGACTGTTTAAATTTCACATTGACAGTCATTTTCTTTCAAGTCTCTCAGATAAACTGAAGGAGATTTGGGTGAGACCACTGCTCATAAGGACAGCCGAGCAAGAAGCCTCCTCTCCATGAGCAGCCTAAGCAAAGTTCCCATTCAGGGCCCTGATAAATTACTCTATTTGTTTCGAACGTGCATAATCCAACGAAACGAAATGCTTTTCTTCTTATCTTGGACACCAACCCTTCTTTGAAGCTTGCCCAGACTAGATTTTCTGTCCCAGTGGAAGAGCCAGAAAGCACCAGCCAGCACGCAGGGCTGGGAGCTTGGCACAGCCAGTGGGCAGGGTGTGGGAATGATGGCTCCAAACAGCCTTCCTGCTTCCTGAAGCCTGGAATCACAGCAGCTTTCAGAGTTGCAGGAAAAAAAGTAAAAATCTCAAGCCACTGATTTGGGTCTAAATATGGATTTAGGAGTTCAAATTTCTGATGTTTTTTCATCATATTATCCCTTTAGCTAGAAATCATGTTTGTGTGTTCCCCCCAGCACCTTTCAAAGGTTTAAACTTTTAAGTTTATTTAGACAAAAAAAAGGGGGAAAAAAAAATCAAACTACTGAAGCACTTGAAATGCAGAGTTATTTGAGACGGTGACACACCACACAGCTCCCTGCTAGTCAAGTGCTGCAGCCATGTGCTAACAATGACTCACAGCACAGTCATTACACAGTTTCTTTAATTTATGTGTTTTCCCCATCCAGGCCAGGATGTCAAAAACAGGGAGAAAAGGAAGGATAGAGAAGGTGAGGAGGACGGCTGCTGGTCTGGAGCTGCCCTCAGCACACGGCTCACCTGGAGACTCCCGCGTGCGCTTGCGCTGCAGCAGGGAAGGGTCGGGACATGGCTCCAGCGGACACCAGCTCTCACGGTTTATCTGCAAAACACATCACAGCACATCAAAGAAATGCCACTCTCACCAGCACCCCTGTTAGTCTCTTCTCCAATGTCCCTCTGCTTCAACCAGCAGATACAGAGTTATGGCTTAATTTTTTCCCAATAATAAAAATGTCAAAAGTAACATACGATTTTATTTTTTTTTTGCACCACTAAACAAACCATTAGAATATGCCAAAAACCTTTATTTCTCCGTGGAAAGTTTGATTTGGAGGTGGCTCCCACTCAAGGAAGGAGTTCAGAGGGAGGATGAGTCAGTGTTTAAGCTACCAGCAGAGGACTGGATAACCTTGGCTTCAAGTCCCATCTACACTTGTAGCAGGACTGCAGAAAAATACTCTTCTGCTTTATGCCTCAGTTCACTACCTACAGAATAGAAATTCCTTACCACCCATACTGCTGTACAGATAATTAGCTCAGAGACAGCAAAGTGCTCTGATGACGTGGAATCCAGGGCTTGGGAAGTGCCCAGGTCATGGTGAGAACCAGAAGCACTTTGAGCTTGCATTAACTGAAATGATGATGATAGAAACGTCTATTTTAACACTAAGACACATCACATGGTTTATTTCAACATCAGTCCTTATCACCTCACCCCGTCCTTCACCCTTTCCACGACTCCCCGTTTTTCAGCAAGGATGACTGATCTGTTCTCAACCTCCTCCTCCCTCTGCCTGTGCTTTCATCTTCCTCACTCGGGTTGTGTTGTCCAACATTTTGACTCTGAAGTCTGCTGGACTATCCACAACCCTTGGCTCATCTGACATTCACTTCCCATCACTTTTGTCTGCAGCTGGCAGACTCTGGAAGCCCCTTTACTCTCTCTGCCATTTCTTTGAGCCAAATGCCTTTACTTACTGTCAAATGCATGCAAATCTCACCTGTCCCACACCACAAAACCCAGAAGTTATTTCCCCTCCCGACCTGCCTCAACACACAGGATCTTATGTGTTAAATTGTAGCTGAAAGAAAAGCTACTGAAATGGATGACTTCATCTGATTTTATACGTCAAGTATTTCTCCTACTCTCTCTCTGGCTTTCCTTTTACCTCCTGAAGTAATTTCCTTTCCTCTCCTTCAAATACCGAATTTTTACTATTTACTTTTTGCCCCTGACCCATGTTCAAATCTCCTCCACAATCCTGCTCTATTTTTGCTGTCCCTTGCTGTATTCCCATCCCCTCAATGCTCTCCTTTCTCCTATTATGAAATGCACTGTTTGCCTTATTATTATTTATTTATTATAAGAAATTAAAACCAAGCCTCTCCTACCCTTGACCTGACGTGCTGCTTTGACTAATGACCCACGTCCTTGTTTCCTCTCTCACTGAGATCATGGAATGTGTTACAGCAGTCCTTGGCTGGCTCCTCCCTGCTCTGGTTGCGTCCCCTGCCTGTCACCCAAGGGGCTCTTGCCAGCACCTCCGCTCACCTCCTGCTCTCCACACTACAGAGGCAACCCTGCACTCCCCCACACCTGGCAGCCCCTTGCTACAGCACATTTTTCTTCCTCAGGTTTTGTCCTCTTCCATACTTGTGCGATGACAAAATGGGGTTGGGAGAGCCTTTGACAGGTCAGCTAGTCCCTGTCTGCTGCGCCAAGTTAGGCTCAATTATCATCTGAGAGGTCCTAATCCAACATGCCCTTAAAATCCTCAGTGGAGAGGATGCCACGACCTTCCCCAGGTCAGCAGCTCTTGCTGACAAAATCAGGGAAAGAACAGAGAAGTTCTGAGAGGGGAAAAATGAGCAGGAGTCTCGTGGGAGAGGTGAAGGAGATGTTGAGCTCTACCAGTCAGGTCTCAGGATGACCTCAGCGCACGTCCCACCTGGATGTCCCTCCCACCTCCACAGAATTTTGCAGGCTATTTTTCTTAGGGATGATGTACACTTTGTAGCACTTGCTCCCTGACTCTGCTCATACATGTGCAGTACACACATATTCACCCAAGACCCCATCACACCCATGTACACACATCTGAGATCCCAGTGTTCCCCGCACCTCTGCCCCACACACACCTGTGTATCCATTTTCTCCCTTTTACATACAGTACACCTGTATTAAATGAGAGGTAGCAAGGGAAAGAGAAGCAGTCTTCAGTCTGAGAAAGGACTTGTAAGCAAAACTTCAAAACAATGTTTTTTTTTCTTTCCAAAGTGACATAAGGATGTTGCATTTTAACTGTTGCATGGACAGCGAGTCACGTTCTGATTGTTTCAACAGAAGACACTCCCTGTTCTCAGCGAGGCTGTGTGGTATGTAATCTTAGCATCTGAACTTAACTGCAGAATTTATTCATGTTTTAGTCTTAAAAGAGCTGCAAAGTCAACAAATACCACTTTATGACAGTAAAGTCAATAAATATCATGCTATTACTCTTTTCTCTCTGGACAAAGCAGAATAATTTTTTACCACACTTTCCTGTATTTTATTAAAGGCAAATCTAGAGGTTGAGGCTGAACACATGTAGAAGGACAAATGCAAATGTGCTGAAGTCCACACAAACGAAGGAATGACCCATTTCAGATACAAAATCAAATTCTGTCTCCTTCTGACTGACTTGCACCTCCCTCCTTCCTCCTCAAGAAGAGTCTGACTCCTCTTCATTTTAAACAAATCTCCATCAAATTTAAAGGAACTACTCCTGATTTATACTGATATCCACTACTGGAAATCAATAATTAAACACCCCATTCAATAATTAGCAGTAAGAATGCAAAATAGGAAGAGTTTCAAGTTGTCTGTTGAATAAGCCATATTAGGCTGAACTAACATTATATATTTTCCTTTAATAGAACCAATTGAGTCATTCACTGAAAATGCATTATAGACATTGGCATTTTTTCAAAAAAGATTTGAGCATTTTTCCCATTTCCCAGCCAGCTCTCTCCTCAGCCCTCTAGCTTTGCCAAGTATTGAAAATGTCTGCTTTTCTCTATTAAAAAAAGTAATGAGAGAGGAACACTGAGCCTTAAGGTGCTGCTTCAGATATACTTGATTATGTACAAAATAAAACATTAGAAACTAAATATTTATCTCAGTAGCCCTAATTCAGGAAAAATAATAATCACCATCAAAACAAAAACAAAGGAAACCACTACTATATACAAGTACTCCCTAGGCCAAAATGAGCCCAGACAGGCTTTGGGGGAGGTTTACTGCGTGCTCTCAGGGAACTGGGTGGTCCACAGATACTCAAAACACAGACCCCACTATCCACAGCCCAACACTGAGAACTGGGATCTCTCCTCAACACCTGAATTCTGCTTGTATTTACTCAGGACTAGCAACTACAGGTACAGACAGTAAGAGCTGGGGAGAAAATTGCTTTTATAAAAGCACCTGAACATCAGGGGTTGGGGAATGCAACAGTATGGAGAAATTTGAAATGAGCTTGTCTTGGGATTTTGCAGACACGTGTGTATTACACGTGAGAAAATTCCTCCCTCTTCCCCCCAGTTTCTTGTTTTGCTGAGAGAAGCCCAACAACAGGACCACAGGCTGGTGGCCACAGAAAATGATACAAGCCCCACTCTTTCTTGCTTGCCCACACTGATTATAGCTCATTGATTCCAGGCATCCCATGTCTTTGTGGCGGGAGCAGAGGATGCAGCGCTGTTCCAGTGGCAGAGGGAATACGAAACAGCCTCTGGGAACAGAGTTTCAATACACAGCTTTTGAAGAAATGCCAGGAGAGAACCAGCTATTTTTCCATACAGAAGCCTGAATGTGTTTATCTGCAGCTCAGACACAGAATGAATCATGGAAGCACATTCTCAGGCACCAAAGACTGACTCCCAGAGGATTTTCTATTTGCCTGTGAAACACTAGCAGGCTAAATGTTCAAAGAGGTTTTTAGGACACCAGCTGGAGCTGTGAGCAGCAAATGGTTCCATTGCTCTTGCTGGGCACACACAGGTATTTCCTGACTCTCATGGACATCTTCCTGCAGACTCTGAACTTGAAACTTGATGTGACTTAATGCATAAGAAAAGGACGGTGCTGGACAAGCTGTGAGACACCCCGGGCTGAGGTGTCCTCCGTTCTGCAGGAACAGTGAGAGAACCCCAGACTCCACTCCCAGGCTCTTCCTTCCTCTCCCCTTGGTCTTGGACAAGGAATTCTCTAATCTGCTCCAGTGTGGTGCCTGTCCATAAAACCAAGATCAGGATCTCCTTCTCAAAGAGACTCCAACAATATCTACAGCAGAGCTGTGTGGTGGAGGCTCACTAGGAACAGCCACCTTGGGGGCCAGGGACTACCTGGCTCCTGTGTACCTCTCCTACACTTCCAGCATGGAAAAGTCCTTTTTCTCTCCCTCTGGTTTTACTTTAACTCTTCTTGCCTTCCATTTCACAATAAAGAGAACACACTGACCTTTCAGGAAGTCGTTCGCTATTGCAAAAGTTTGCGCTTGTCAACCTCACTGGTTGTGATATAAATCAACATCTCCAGAGTACAAGGAACCAGATGACTTTAACTTTCATTTCCTAGCAGATCCCTAGAGATTCATCTTCCTTCCATATTATTTTAACTTTGTCCTAAATTTGCAAGTTTCCATTTTTCTCCTTTTATTTTCCCCAGCTTCCAGACTACGATCTTCCTTGCAGCTAAAACCAGATACTGCTGCACACAGGAAAATATTAAGGAGAGTAACTGTAGCTTGCTTAGTGTATCATTAAGTACTTATGCACCACATTGAGTAATATTCATTTAAAATATCCACTGTAGAATAAAAAGTAGTAGAAAAAAGCAATACTCTAAATTCAATTGTAACTAATTTCTTTCATAAGCCGAAATGATACAATGATTTTAAGTTCTATGCATATGGTAATTACCTTCTAGGAACTTCCCGTTCCTGAAAATTTCCTGAAGGATTAAAGAAATTTGTACACATAACTGGAATTCAATGTTTATGCTGACCAACTTTTAACTTCACAATTCCATTTACAATGAAATTATCCAGTTGCCTGCAATTCCCACACTAGAAACTAAAGCAACAGTTGATTTACCCCCTTCACAAAAACCACCTTTCAAGATCCTCTGGAACACTTTGAAAAGGAGCATGAAGGATGGGGCATCTGGGGAAGGAATTTCCACTGTTTTCCTTCAACATCTGTTGCTGCAGAAAGACTCCATACACACAAAACTCTCATCAAGAGCAACAATCACTGCTTTGGCAATCATCTTGACACACAATATTAAGAGCAGACATATCAATTTGCTTGCAAATTCCAGATTTATTTTTTATTTAAATTATTTTCATAATCTCCCTGTGTATTTTCTTAGCTTTGGGGGAAGATATTAACAGGTGGATGCAGAACACAAAGACATTCTCAAAACACAAAGACATTCTCAAATGTATGCCAAAAGGGACAACACTTGCATTTCTGCAATGATTTCTATGGAGATTTTTCTCCTAGCACTGTGAATATGCCACACTGAGTCTTTTACCTTTATAGAACTGGTGACATATCAGGATAACATTTTTTCAAGGAGGTCCAAACTGACCTCGCTCATAGCAACAAGCCAGCAGTGCTATAGAAAACTGTATTAAAGGATTTCGCCAAAAAAGGCTCCTACAAGCACAGGACATATTACATGACCGAATAAATTAGCTCTTTATGGTGCAAGAGCAACACTAAATTCCTAGAGTGCATTTATCCCTCTGGCAATGTCCCAGATGGGAAAAGGAACGTGTGCCCCAAGTACATTTTCCAGCCCTTGGCACTGGGATGTCCCCCACCAGCAAAACCAAAAGTCAACAGACTTTAATCAAGCTTTAAAAATAACAGCATTGGCTTTGCAAAAAAAACGTCTCTTAACTAATATGGGAGCAAAATTCCCACAAATATGTATATGCCTAATGTAAAAACAATAATTTCATTTGAGTTGCCCTTCCAGTCGTAACCCTACATATGACACAAACAGAAAAACTTAAAAACTCTCTATATCATTCTAAAGACACTTATCTCCTTCTGTCCTTCAATGACCAGAACAGCATGGACAGATGCAGGATTAAAGTTCAGTCATTTTAGGCCCACAGAGTTTGATGAACACCACATACCCATCAGCTGGGGACATCCTTCCCCCAGAACAACTCCAAAGAAGGAATGAACTTGCTTATGTGTCAATAAAGAAGAAAAGCTCCAACATAAAATGGAAGGAAGCCTAGTTTCAGTTAATTTGGGGACTTCTCCATTTACTACTTTTAGCTTAGGATGCTGTAAATGGCACCTTGCCTTAGGTGGGCAGGGTTCATTCCACAGGATCTTCTCCGGTGCTGGAGTAAAGCTACCAGAGCAGCCAGGAAGCAAAACAACTAATTAATAGTGCTGTCCCTTTAATTTCAAAATACCTTGATAAATTATTAATACTGTTTTTAATGTCATTAATAATGTTCTGATCTTCAACTGGAAGCTGAAGGGGATCGGTTCATCTGAAAAGCAGAAAAATCAAACCTCACTGCCCCAGCTGTGAAAAAGCTTACTCCTGGTGCGTACCCTTAACAGCCTGAGCGTTCACATACAGAGGTGAAGTGCAGACATAGGCAACAACTGTTAGAGAACATTTCCAGTTGTGATTGCTCAGTCTCTCACCCCCAAAGCAAGCCGAGTTCTTACTTTGTAACTCTGCAAAGCACTGCCTGTTCATCCCCACTTGAACGCCTGTCTGACTTCACATGTATTTGCAAGGTGCCAGCCGGTAGTTTTCGTATCCTGTCCCTAGACAGTTTTATTTGTGGAAGCAGGCACAACATAAAAATGAGACAGGGCTGCCAAGGCACACATGGGCACACTGAGACTTCCCATTTTGGGCTTGCAATAACATAGCACAGACTGCTTTACCCTGCATGTAGCTGCTCAGAGCTCAGCAAAATGTTCAGACAAGTGGACATCCCACACACCCCACAACTTCTCCCTCATCTGCTACAATGCAAACCCAGTAGGAATGATGACAGCAAATTTTTATGTCATTTCTCCATCATCCAGGCTTCCCTGCATTCACTAAGTTCAGGATCCAAGTTCATCAAGTTTGCACTGCCGCAGCAGCCAGTAAAGGACACAGAATCACAGAATGGTTTGGGTTAGAAGGCACCTTGAAGATGATCCAAATCCAACACCTCTCCCATAGACAGAGACAACTTTCCTGGTTGCTCAGATCACCATCCCAGCTGGCCTTGAATCCCTCCAGGGATGGGGCATCCCACAGGTTCTCTGGACAAGCTGTGCCAGGGCCTCACCTCTCTCACAGAAAAGAATTTCTTCCTAGGATGAAGTCCTACCTCCAGCAGGGGCTGGGACACTGCTGGTAACCCGCTGCCTCTTGCTTTTTCATATGTGAAGAGGAGGAAGAAACTATCCTAAAGCCAAAAATAATTGTGTGCATCAACCCTCAAAACTGCTGAGGTTCATTTTTTTCATAACTTCACAAGCCACTGTTTCAGGCTCAATCTAAACATGGAAAATTTGAGCCTCAAGACAGTGGCCCTTCAGATGACACGTGCATTGCAAAATAATGGGTAGGAACCAAAAATTCTTTTGCGACTGTATCTAAGAATGGATGCAATCAACGCAAATATAATCCCATCTATAAACATTTAGTACCCGAAATGGCATAAGATCTTCTTTGTTCACCACTTGTTCCTGTTGTCCTTTTTCAGCAGCTGATTTTCCTTCCTATGTCATGACTGAATCACCATCCCTGGAGGTATTTAAAAGATGTGTAGACGTGGCACTGAGGGACATGCATGGTTTAGAGGTGGACTTGACGGTGCTGGGTTAATCGCTGGTCTTGATGATCTTAAGGGTCTTTTAAACCTAAACAATTCTATGATTACTGAGTTCCCTGTCTTAAAATGAAGCAAAGAACACATCCATCTACCACTCAAAGGAATGACAGCTTGCCTGACACAACCTGCAGCCAAACTGAAAGCTGTTTGGTGCCTTGCAGGTATCTTGTTAAAATTTCATCAGCTCAAACGCTCTCGATGGATCCGATTTAGGTTTGCTTTTTACTAAGGACATGTACCTGCTTTTCAACATTTAAGAAACCCCGTTCTCTTAACTCCCCAAAATACAATGACCTCGATAAGGTACAGTTTTATTTCAGTATTTTAATGAAAACCAAACCAAACAGAAACCCCACCCCCAGCTCCCTCATTAACGGCCTGATCCAACTCCCATTAACGTCAAGAGATGATCTGCCACTGACGCACTCGAGTGCTGGCTTGGATCCCTAGATCATCAAAATTTAATTTCATCTACCAGTTATGTTATAGAAACCAGAAAAAACATGAAGAATGACTGAAAATCGAGCTAGAGTTGATTGTGGCTGTAGCTGTCACCAGCACCCTCCTATTTTAAACATCTGCAGGCTGTACAGCCCATGTTGGGAGCAGCAATGCGTGCACACACGCACACATACATGGACACTGAGTCATTTGCAGGAACAGACAATATAACCCACACTTCTGAAATTCAATTAGGAAAATACTAGTTGGAACTAACAAGAGCCACATTTTGTTATAAAAGCTAAGCTTTGCTGGACAAAAACTAATTTAAGGAACTGATGACATCAGAAATACTGAAGTTGGATAATTGTAGTGAATTGTATTTCAACCCAGGCATTCAGATACTCTTTATAAAGAAAAAGATTGTGGTTTTTATTGGCAACCAAGATTGCAGGGGTACCAGGTCTCCTCCCAAGAATTATTAAGTAGTCATTTCACAGAAGCAGAGTGTGCACAATACAACAACATTTTTAATGACTCATACTGAGTCTATAGACTGAATACCATGGGATTCAATCCTCAACCAGCATCAGTAACATGAAAGTTCTAAAATACTCCAAAAAGCTGAGCTGGTAGAGAAAACTACTTACAGCTATTTGTGCCACCAAAAACCAATGGGTACAATGAATTAAAGGAAAGCACTTTCATTCATAAACAAAGCAAGTTAACAAGAGCTAGGTCTATTTTAGTGCAGATAAAGTAGAACAAGAATTAATTTAAAATAAATTTGTTATATATTCTTGTCTTGACTTGGAAACAAGAGCATGAAGCAAAAATCCTAAAAAAAGAAGCCATATGATCATGTAGAATCCCACTGCTTCAACTAAGAAGAGAAAAGAGAAAAAGGGAGAGGGAAAGGAAATGCTCTTCCAGCAGTTAAGAACTCTGTGTTTTGCAGTCCCTCTGGCTTCTCTCCTATTTCCATCCACTCTGCCAGGAAACTGCTGAAGCTCCACAAAGCTGTTACAGAGACAGGACATTCCCAGACTGCCATTGTGCCATTTGGTGGAGCACTTGCTAATTTTAGATTAGAGGAGGAACACACTAGGACAATTAGCCAAGAGCCACTCCTGATTCTTGCTCCAACCCATCCTCAGACAAAATCACACCCAAACAACAAGACTGACAGCAACCCTTCTAACACAAACAAAAACCAGAGGCAAAGGAGGATGCACCGTGCCTTGTTCTGGCAGAACGCTTCTTTTGGGGAACGTGTGCCTTTCAACCTCAAAAGCAAGCACTGGAAATGGAAACCCTTTTCCCCCTCACACAAAAAACCCACCTGAGATTTCAAACCAGGGACTGTTTAAGGGCAGACGGCACGGAAGATGGCCAGGGAGCTCTCCCAAAGAGTGCATGCCACAAGAGATTATCTAGTTGCAGAGACAATAATATTTGACATGATATGGTTCGATAACACTCAAAACCATCTCCATGCTGAAGGACAAGAGCTCTTCCACCTGTCCCTCCCCCCTGCATCGTCCCACTGGGGACACAAGTACAGCAAAGAACAGATCGATGCCCTGGAGATAGGGCAGGGAACCCACAAATAAATGTATACAAACATCATACCTTTAATAACACAACATCTACAGTCCTGTCCACCTTGGAAATGTCGCACAGGCTGTATCGCCTCTTGTGGCGTTCGTACATTTTGTCCAAAAAGCCGGGAGCGGAGGAGCAGAGCCCACCATGAACCCTGGGCTGACCACAGCCCCAGACCTCTCACATCCGTGCTCAGAGGAGTCCCCGTGTCTCAGCACACCAGCCTGCCCGAGCTTCTTAACAGGAAAACGAAAATCCCAGCGCTGCACCCGGCTGATAAAGTCTTCTCGGAACAGATTTGCTTATACAGGCAATGCAGGAACTTATAGCAAACAAAAGATATTTGAAGACAGCTTTATACATATAGGATTATTTTTTTTGCGACTGCTAAGAATGGTATCAGCCTTCCTGTTACAGTAATAACAATAAAAAAATGTTTTCCAGACAACTTTGATATCCAAAAAGCACCAGAATGAAAATCCTGCCCGAAAAGAGAACAAAAGCCAGATGTGTGCAGCAGGAACACTGACGCTCCAAGTGGAAAGGCAGAAGGTAGGCTCAGCCACGACGGGTCTAATTCAGGAAAAAAACAAAAAAACAAAAACAAAAAACCAATCTCCGTATCCAACGCAAATACTGTCACCAAAGTGTTTTGTTTTTCACGCCCTCATGCACTGAAAGAAACAACAAAAAAAAAGTACTTTCCTCCTTCCGACTCAGTTCACTGCTCACCAGGGAAGACGGCTTGGGTTTGCGTTAAGTTTAAATTTCTAATGACAGCACTGGGCAAAAGGAAAGAAAATAATGAAATAAAGCCACTCCCTCCTGATTTGGGCTGGGACGTCACTACTTGCCTTTTTAGTCCTGCACCAGTGTTCTCCCAGCTTTCAAATTTACTTTGCAGTTGTGGGAGCATGATTCAGAGAGAGGAAAAAAAAAAGAGGAGGGAGCAGGGGAAGAAAAAGCAGCAGCTTTTCTTTGCCAGCCTCTTCCACCTCTGGCTGCAGGCACTTGGTGTGTTTGCTCGGTCCAAAACGAGACTGAGAGCAAAGGGATGTGTTTTTCAAGAGGTTAAGACTCTTCCCACTCCCCCAGGCCAGGTGAATGAAAGACAGTTTCAAGGTTAATGCTTTCCTAAACCAGGAATGGAAACTTATGATTTAATCAGCGCACATGGAAAAAGGGAAAAAAAAAAAACAAAAAAAAGGGAAATCGGCCATTTATTTTTTTCTTGGTTTGTTTGCAACACGGAGTAAAGATCTCAGCAACCAGTTGTCCAGAAAATACAGTCTTCCCTATTCTAGCCTGAAAGGCAGAGCTTTTTTTTTGGGGGGGGGGTGGAAACAACCCTAAAGTTTTTCATCTTTCTAATGCCGGGGCCAGCCCAAGTCTCTCTGCTCTCAATAGCTCATTCACATCAGCTGGGCCCTGCATGCTCACTGCCACATGGTTTCCTGTTTTCAAACTGCCCCCTTGCAGCCCCCTCCACTCTCCACCCCACCCTGACCTCTCCAGGGATGAAATCTTTCCCTACTTCCCTGGCTTTAGACATTCTCTCATTCACGAATTCAAAAGGGAATGGGGGCGGTTCAAAACGAAAGGAAAAAAAAGAGAGAAGAAAAGGGGAAGCGGAGTTTTCGATGACTGGGAGTTTGTAGCGAACAGAACTTGCTGCTTTGCTAGACAGAAAAGCTGAAAATGCAGCAATTTTTAATGCCATGTTGCAAAGCAGGAAACATAGAATTGGAAACAGCACTTATCAACGCAAGGTTTAATTGTCGATCTCCAACAGCCACCCTCGGCAGCGCCAGGAGACCTGGCCCACCTCCTGCTGCTGGGATTTGCTCCACTCCTGGAAATTATTTAGGGGGTTGTAGGTCTTTTCATCCAGTCCTGTAGGGTGGTCCCGGTTCCCTGGTTGTATAAGGAGATTTGTAGCCACCAGCTCAAACTCTGGCAAAGGTGACTCAAACCCTGCAGCCTACTGGAACGGATAAAACGCAACTTCTCGGCTTTGACTGCAAGATGAGTCTTCCAAAGGAGATCTAAACCCATCTGCTGCAAGCAAGCACTCCAACTTCTCTCTTCCCAGTGCTACCCAGTCTTCTGACTGCCCGAACACACTGCACCACAGCCTGCCCGTGAGTAACACAGGAACTGACTCCCCTCCGTGCCTGTTTGGTAAAACACCAGAAAACTGGACTTTACAGATCCACCACATACTGCTGTGGGCTCCTGGATGTGACACCCCAATCCGTACAGTCAGATCACACAAAAGCACAGCTACCCTACAGATTCAGCAGACTCAGTAAGCCAGCAAAGGGCATCTTTTCCTGAGACTTGATGACACGGTGGTCAGCCCTGACGCAAAGGTCTGCCTTGGCATCGCACCTGAGCGTATCCTCAGGCCTGGAGCAGGCTGGGACTCGCAGCAGACGAGCTGCTTCCGGTGAAGGACACAGGTACATTCTTACCTAGTCAGTGCCAAGGTCTCCCGACACTTTCCTTATGCTCCGGTCTCTCCCTCACATCCCAAAGCTTCATCTCCATCACACCACCAGCTGAACTGAGGAGGATTCCTATTCCTCTACGAGGCTGTCTTACAGCTACAATCCCTGGCTCAAGATCTCAGCCAATGACTCTGTTTCCTCCAACAACGAGCAGAGCTTCTGCTTTCAGTATTAGGACACACAGTGTGGTCGTACTTTGGGGACTTTCTGGAGCCACCAGTTTTCTCCACAAGTAATGAATCCCAGCAATCATGTGCCCATCGAGATGAGGAATCAGAAATGGCTGTGACAGCATTCCAGCCCTTCAAACACTACCATAAAAGGCAGGGATTTCCTCAAATCTAAATTTACAAGACAGGAACCCATAAACAAAGTATGTGAATTTAGTTCAGGTGCAGGACTTTGCAACAGTCACAGTGCCTTAATGATGCTCTAACGTTTCATTATGGAGCACCCTTTTTTTTTTTCAACTGATATAGCAGATAGGTTTGTTTTCAAATCAATTTAATTACAGCTGCTGGTATATCAAGCCAAGATTTATCCAAACAACAACTGCATAGCTCTGCTCAGACACTCCATTTAAAGCACTTCACCTTTGATCCACAGAGTTTCTCTGGCAACCAGAAAGAGATGTCCAGCTGTAGGGCTCAAGCAATATGCACCATACAGAGGATATTGCCAGGTGAGCATCACTGACTGTGACAGTGCATCTTCCACAGAGATGCCAGATGGGTCCAGCTTGTAGCTGCATCAACACTCAGTCTTTTGTGGCTCACATTATCTCACCCTTCTTGCAGGTAAGGGGAAATGAGAAACATCTCCAGTCAAAGCAGATGGCAGACACGCTGGGAAATGTGCAGCTTTCACTGCAGCAGGCCAATTTTCCTGAGCTATGCACAAGCATTTTGGGATGGCCAAAAGCCCCTAGCGTGTGCTTTCATGGAACAGCAGGGAACAGAAAGCTCATGTGGAAGGTAGAGACAGGTGGAGAGAGCCAGCCGGGGAAGCTACCAGACCCACGCCAGGCTGGGAGACTCTGGGCACAGGATGTGTCCCAGGACTTGGTGCATATCCCAGGTCTTGGTGCATGTCCTGTGAATCAAGATGGTGACCTGCCTTACTCCATAATTATGTGTCTTGATCTAGTAAAGGTTGTCCACTGAACTCCTTGACTCCCCTACACCTTCAGCCACAGAGGGAAAGAATCAACACAAATCAAGAAAAAATAACCCCTTCTCTCCCTTCTATTTTATTTTTAAATTTAAGCCTCCAAATCCCTAATTCGTTCCAAGAGTTTTTTCTGTGGTTATGTTCCCGATTCACAGCCAAGATCAGGAGGCCAGTGACGACTACAGACACCCAAAGTCCAACTCATCTTCATTTCCAGACTTTACTGTTGAAGTGGGGGGAAAACATAATATAAACAAATAGAACATAACGTGCCAGACACACTCTCCCCTGGGAGAACATCACTCTCTTCCCACATTAGGTGGGGCTTTTGCTGCATTGTTTCAGGCTAGAAATCTTGCCTTGCACACAGCCTGCCATCCACACAGGCACGTCAGGCAGACACAGAACGCAACTCAGCCCGGACGGAGCAGAACAAAGGTTTCCAATCTCTTTTGTCCAGCTATTTAAGGCAGTCCTTGAATGCCATGCAAGTGTTTAGACAGTATACAGTATTTATGCTCTGAAACACAATGAAACACACAATCAGAAGATAAAGATAAATTAAAGAAACCCTACTCTAACAAGTAAATAATTCTCTCTTTTTTTGGCGAGTTGCTCAAAATGGAGCGGAGACGCAAGCAGCAGCCCCGGCCACCGGCTGCTGATGCCACAGTTTTGGGCTCCTTATTAAAAACATCTGGAAGCTCTGAGCCACTTTGTGCAGACAGGAGTTTGAAACTATCCAATCATTTCATATCCAGACCCAAGTCCAGCACTGCGGATTTCAAGGGAAGGAAAAGAGGGGGAAGAAAAAAAAAAAAAAAAAGGCACTTGATCACACCATATGATCTGTAACTCATCCAGATAAAACTCCTCCTCCTCCTCCTCCACCCACTAACAGACCTCTTAATGACAAGGAAATCATGGTTATCCTGAAACAGACTGAACTATTGTTATCTGTTTCAAATTACTTTTGCCATATCGTTATGAAACACTGCAATGATGCAATCTGCAGAAATACTCAGGCTTATTAACTTTTTCAGCCTTGGCTCTGATAGGAACTAATAGA
Source organism: Cnemophilus loriae (assembly GCA_013397755.1). Classification (NCBI taxonomy): domain Eukaryota; kingdom Metazoa; phylum Chordata; class Aves; order Passeriformes; family Corvidae; genus Cnemophilus; species Cnemophilus loriae. Next base: position 1,109,705 of record VZTF01000420.1, read on the forward strand.
GCAGCAGATGAAAGGAAAAAAATCTCCTTGTTTTAAACAAGGCAAAACCCACTTTTGGGCACTAAAATGAGGTGATAATAAATTCATCAGACCATAAGAGAGAAGAATTACAATTTCAATTGCTCTTTTCTTAAAAGAAAGCAGCTTTTTGGGAAGGCTTTTTAAAATTTTACATTTCTGGCACTTGCAAGGATAGACAAAACAAATCGCTTTTTTCCTAAAACTAAATAAGGCAAAGGAAATCTGCACTCTAATGCTGCAAAGCCTGTAAGAGGAGCACATCCCATCTGGAAGGGAGAGCACATCCATCGTGTCTGCTGAGAGGGAGGTCAGCGCCCACGTGAGACCAGACCGAGACGGACGCTCAAATGTGGATTTTGATGCAGACCAGGCCGCTGTTGACCACAGTGAGCACTCACACCACAGACCTTGGTCAAGAGCCCTGGGTCTTGGGTAAGGCACTTCTCATGTTTGCAGGAGCACTGCAACACTGAGAGGAGTTTTGTGGCTCACCCAGTCCCACCATGCCTGTCCGTCTGCATCCCTGTGGGGTGGTGGCACTTCGGTCCAAAGCTGCATCCCTCCGGCCATGGCACAACCCCAGTGTCCCACTCAAGCCATGAGTGGCTCCAAAAGGCTGATTGTCATTTTGAATTCCCCTACAAGGTAGGGCATGGAAGGAAAAGGAGTCACAGAGAGGAACATGGGCAGTCCCCCATGACCAGACATCACAGGGATTCCATCTGTGGCAAATCTGTGCTACTCTAAGGGGGAAGGTCAGTGACGCAGCAACAAACCTTCACAATCCTGGTCCTAAAACATCGCCATATTCATCAGTTTGATTTAATCCTTGAGGCAAATCATCCACAGTACCAACACAAGTTTTATTCTCCAGCCTGGGACTGTCCCAAAACTTCTCTATTTAAATCATATATTCACACCAAGTTCTGGAGAGAGACATTTCCTCACAGAGCAACGCTTTGGGACAACACGACTGAGCTGAATTTAACATCAAACACTGTCCAGCTGCAGCCTGTGTTAGAGCTCAAAGACAGAACCGTCTAACAAACAGCTAAAGAGCCACAAGGGAATGAGGAGGGCTTGGAAAGCTGTCAGACATACGGATACACGGAGTGCGTTTCGAGAAAATACAAAAACACCTTGAGAGACCTTCAGCCACTTCCTGACCTTCCCTTTTTCTAATATTTCTCAGAGACTCAGTGTACATTTTTCAGGAATTTCCATTGTCCAAATAACCTTCAGAAAAATGCCGAAGCTTCGGTCAGCCACGGAGCATGCCTGAACATCCTTCCAGAGGAAGTCAACTGCCCATCTTACTGCTCCCAAATGGCTACAGGAGAAACACAACCCACGCAAGAGATTAGCAACCCCTCAGCTGACTCTACATCACTTTGCAAGATCTGCTTCTTCTTTTACCAAAAAATAACCGCAATTGGGATGTCTAGCTGGCTGAAGTGCTGTGGGATCTTGGACCAGGCCACAGATATTTATTCAGCGTGTTATGGGAGTTGAGAGAAATACTTCTGCTGTCAAACACTAGACATGTTGCTTTGCTCTGTGAATTCCAACATCCTGAAAATAGGGAAGGGAAAACATGAGTGGATAAAGCGGGAACAGTCCCAAAATGGGCTGTCAAGGAACACCTGAGCATGAACTGCAGCAACAAATCAGCTGCACGTCCCCTGTGTCCTCCTGGCAGCTGCTCCTGTGCTCAGGCACTTCCTACCAGGGCACGGGGTCTAATGACCTACAGATTGGGTCAAACATCAAAAAAATGGGGACCTCTGTAAAGAATAACACAATTTGCAACCAAAAGAAATGGATAGCAGACAATGCTTTGATTTCTCAGCTGGCACAGCCCAGCCTGGAGCTGCTGCTGAAGAAATGATGTTCACTTCTCTGATCTCATCCAACACTAAATACTGGTCACAGTAGGCTTGCTTATGTTTTCCCTTCTGGTTTTCAGCTGCTGACAATGAACATGTAAATTTTACATGCACAAAATGAGTGATAATCTTCACTAATTACTGTGATTCCACTCTAAAGGCAGGATTACAATTTCGGGGATCTGGAAGGATAATGATATAAATAAAAGTATTTAAAATAATGAATTGCATTTTTAGGGGTTTTCAAACCACCATAAACATACAAGTCACTGGAAATTGGTTTGCACGGACTATCCCCCAAATACTTGAAGGCCTGCTCAAACCCAGTCAAGCAATGTCTAATAATTTGTCCTGCAGAGGAGTTAAGGAAGAAATCATTGCACTTGTCTCAAATGCAAGTAAAAGCGGATGTTTCATCATCTATAAAGTTCCCAAATTCAAAAATCAAAGTTTTTCATTTTTATATTATCCATAATAAAAAAAGCCCATTCTGACACAATTAGGATAGATATAGGATATAAGGAAGTATTGATTTACACAACTAAAAACATATGTTCTGTATTCCCATAACAACATGTTCTAAAAATACGGAATCTCTATAGCTCAAGATATGAGGTTAAAAATTAGTTTGAGTTTGTGTGCAGGAAAACAAAGCACCTCACATTTCCAGAGTGCAGGAAACACATCCCTGTGCTCTGAAATGACCCCACTGCTGTGGGCAGGGGATAGGAGCAGGCAGACATCGCCTGAGCCACTCCAGGATGCCTCAGCAGAACATGAGATCAGTGCCATGACATGTCTGGTGGATGGTTCTAGCTGATGAATTATGTCTTTAGCTAAAAACAGAGACAGGGCAGCAGATTATGTAGATGAATTGGCGGATAAAGCCCAACAAAAATGACGTATGGCATGAGTGAGTGAAATTAATGGACAATATAAAAATGACACATCTTGAACTGAGGAAATTATTCAACTTTTACCATTTTTTCATGCCTACAGTTTATGGCACTGTAATCTAACTGAAAAACAGAGACGGGTCATTCAAATGAATAAATCATGCCAGAAAATGATTCAGCTTCCCTTCTTTTTTTTTTCCTTCTTTTTTTTTTTCCCCTTTTTAACTGAAGTCCCTAGGATTCAGCCCTTAGGAAGCCCACACGACCCAGTGTATTGTCCTGGCCAGGCACTCTGTCAAAAGGGAAAAAGTTATCTTTTCTTTCATCTTGGAATTGAAAATCTGGGAGGGGAAGCGGTGGGAAAACAGAGCACTGTACAAAGGCACCCATCATATTCCCAGGTCAGCTTTTTGCTTGGCTGCTAATGAAGGCAGTGGATTGAGGACACTGTGGCATTTGTTTTGCCCTTCCAGTTTTTCTGTTTGCTTTGTGGGAAGGAGTATCTCAGCCCCCACGGGTAACTGAGATGCTCTGAGTGCAGCCAAGCCCCTCTCCCAGCAATAACAGACACTCCAGCTCACCCTCCTACCTACACCCGCATCCAACCAATATTTTCGTGCCCTCTCTCCATGCATTTGGAAACTTGAAATAAAATCCAACGCAAACTCTGAGAGGAGGCATTTGGAATCCAGCTCCTGCCTGGGAGGTCTGCTTTAGGACCACATGAGTATTCCTTTGCTCACTGTTTTATCCGTTTCCCTGGTAGTCCTCTGTAAAGAATATTAAACAAACATGTCTTTACAGCTCAAGAGCCCAGGAGAGAATGTTGACCCTGTGGAAAAAACCCTGCTTTTATCAATTTTTACCCCACTTTCATCCCTGGGGACTAAAGATGTATATACAAGGGTAAGGATTCATTGGGTCCACAAAGCCATCATTAAGGACTGCTACATCAATCTATGCTGAGTATGTTCTCCCCTATAGCCTGGTTTTAGAAAGTAGTTTTAAAGGAATTTCAGGGCACAAAACATGTATAATTAACAGCCAGATATGTGGAAGCATCACCATTAGTGAGGAATTTTCTCAACAGTTGATGCTGCTCCAGAAAAAGAATAAAATATTTATTCTAAGGTTATAAACTAACCTATCCTACACCTCTACCAGCTTTTCAAAGATCCCTCTACAGTAACGTTTGTTGTTGCAAGGTTAAATCCTAACTGGAATAATGGGTCCCAAGCCCTGCTCCCATGCCTCTCCACCCAGTTAAAGCTAGGGAATATCCCTGCAAACATGGGGAATGTCAGGCCAATATAGGTGCTTTAGGCAAATTTTAGTTGCTGAGTTCTTGTGCTCCCCTCTCTCATTCCCCACCTGCAAGAGCTGCTGCATTTCCATATATTTAATAGCTTTTTTCAATAGATAAATACATTTAGGCCAATGGATGATGATAAATAGGGCCAAAAATGTCAAAAAGCATTTATTATATCCTGCAATTTCCCTGAGTTATCCTTCTGATTCAGACTGACCCAGGAGCTGTAAATTGCTGCGCTGCAGAGAAGGAAAATGGAGCATCTGAGATTTCTCACCAGTGACTACAAGGAAAGGGTTGGTTTTGTTTCTAAGGGGGGGAAATGTTCTGAAGCTTTCTCTTCAGGCTAAAATCCAAAACATTTACAAGACTCAGGAGCATAAAAGCTTGGAGATAACCAGCAGAACTGATGCCAGTTCTACCAAAGCAAACCAGTAACAGCAGCTGGGAGGAATGCAGATTATGCAGCATCCTTCTCTATAGGAAAAAAAATTCTGTTATACAACAGTTAAATAATTTAACTACTCCAAGTCATTATTCCTCAGCTAGTCTTTTTTGGCTATCATGCAGCACTAGTCTCCTCTGTTTCTGAAGTTTGCCTTTCAGAGGAGAAAAAGGCAACTTCAAAACATGCAAAAATTAATGAAACCCATATGTGGGATACTGTCATTATTCCATGTTTATAAGAGGATCAAGTTTTGTTAAATGGGCTTATTTAATGCAGACGCAGAAGCAAAAATCCCCAGCAAAAGATCTGAAAGCTATTGAAAGCAAAATATTTTCACAATTTAAACTAAAAGCCACTATATATTTTGGTGCAACTTTGTTTATGGCTTCTCTGACAGCTTATAAAGTTCTCCTAAGCAGAGAAACGTCTCCTAGATAAGATTTTACCTTTTTGACTCTTTTCACCCTCATACTGTAGTTAAGTTGGGCCAGGCTAAAAATCAATGGCTTATGGAAACATCTGTTGATACAGGCACACAATTTAGACTTTTTTCAACAGCTGTTGTTATTTTATGCTCGTTTTTGGCTAGGCCAGTTGGTAAGACTGGAAGAAAACAAAAGTTGGGCTCCTTTCCTGATTTTGGTCTCTCTTTAGCGGCTGCAGTCAGCACCTCGTTCCCTCCCCTGTACTGGGAGTTTGGGGGGAAAAAGGCTGAATGTCCCCCAAGTCCGGTCTTGTCCACCAGCCTCAGAGAAGAAATAAAGGAAATACATCTCACCTAAATACTGGCTTAAAATACCCCCTGCTGTTGCTGCTTTCTGCCCTGTACAAGAGACTAAAACACCCTCCACTGCCCATCTTCCCGGCTCCCATTTCCACTTCCAACAGCAATCCACAATAAACCCCAGGTTTGCCTTGCCTCCCCTCCCGCTATTTCATTGCCGCGGTCCAGACATCTGCCAACATCCTCCGTAAAAGAGAACACACAATATATTTTAAGAGCCAATCTGCCAAAAGGTATTTGGTGCTTCAGACAGTGCTGCTTCCCAGACAGAGAACACGCACTGCTCACAGTAAGGCTTGCATAAAAACAGAATGTACTTTTCTTGCGAATCTAATGATTGCCTAACAAAAAAAAACCTCCAACAAATTCAACCAAAATATCCTATTTTCAACATTTAATTCAGCTGCTAGTTGAAACAATATGTTTCTATCTAAATTCTGTTTTCTTGAAAGAGAAGAAAACAACTTATAAAGCTTTTAAAGAGCTCCAGTCTTTTTTAGTGTACATTCAAATTGTCAAGAGCCAAACAAAGCCAATACCTCACGCACAGATTTTTTCTTTCCCTTTGCTCTTTTTAACAGAGAGGACTTGTTTAATCTTACCTTCAAACTTCTTATTTCCCTGCCATGCACTCCTAGAGTCTCTGTCGGTTGTGCCAATGCTTGCCCAAAAGGACAGTCATAAAAAAAACCCAGTTTAAACAGAAACTGCTTATCTAGAGGAGAGAGAGCCCCAGGTTCGCAAGCAGAGGAGATATTTCAGCATTAAAGAATTCTCGGAGCTACTCCAAAACGCAAATTTTAGTTGTCTGGTGCACTGTAAGGATTTTAAGCCCAGAAAGAAGCTATTTATTTAGTCTATATGCATAGATTTATAACAAAGGCAGAGGATCCATCTACGGTCATCTGGGTGCTTTTTGCATCGTTTATAGCATACAAAGTAAAACTCAGCTTCCTCAAAGACAGAAAAGAAGAAATAAACAAGGCTCGACAAGAAAAATCAAACACTGTCCCCCAAACATACAGCTATGAACAAAAAAAGCCTTTTGAGATGCCTCTCGACGTCTCTTCAAAACACATTAAATCCCAGAATTTGCAAAATGCCCTAAAACTCATTTCAGCCCATGCTGCAAGGGAGGAAAGGGCTTTCTCTCACCCCTTCCCTCTGTAAGACCATGGGACCCCAATCTTTACAGTCATGCCTCTTTTCAGTCATCTGCAGGTAGGAATATCCAGACATGATGTAAGGAACCTTCCTTCTCATTTAAAAGGCTAAAAAAGGTACTTTACTGCTCTGTTTTACCCCTGGCACGCAAGCATTTGAAGCTAAAACTTATCTGCCTCCTCCTGGGCAAGCAGGTCAGTAAGCGTTTCCTCACCTTGTTATGGCCAGTGAGTTAAAAAAAAAAATAATAGTGGAACAAAATACCAAGGAACCCTTCATTAATCCCAGTAGATTTTAACAGCCCATCCCTCTCCATGCTTTTAGTAAGAATCAGTACAGTATTTTGGAGAGGCAGAAGAGATTTCATACTCCTAAACACAAGATCTCAGATTGAAACTAACGTTTCAGAGAACTGCACCTCCAGCCTTTGAAAATGTGTATTTTGGAAATATTCCTCCCAACTGCTTTCAGGCATTTAATATGTCCAGCTGTGTTAAGAAACCAAGCAAAAGTTCAGTGTCAAGTAAGTCAGGATTATGATCTTTTTGTGATTTATGGAGGTAAGCATAGTCTCAGACAGAAGAAAAACAAGTCACTTGATGCTAAGCAGACTCAATACCAGGGCTCAGACTAATGAGTGAGCGAGGGCGAGGCTTCACGTTCCTGCCTCTTATCTCAGCAGCTGGAAGGACACCACACGAGGAGGGAGAGCACAGCCAGAAACAGGCAGAGCCAGCCCCAAGGTACCCACAAACACAGTATTGGTGCTCCAGTGGGGAAGATGGAAATGCTCCAGGAGAGGGAGGCACGTGGTATTGGATAAAGATGCAGGTAAGAATATGTCCCCAAATAACTAAGGGCAAAAAATAAGCAGAAATTACTATTAAGTGGCTGTCATGGTATCAGGGCAAAGTCTTTCGGGAGAAGTAGTATCTAACCGGGCTGAGGAAACCATAAGCCACCCATCAGGCGTTCTGCAGATCTGAAAGGAGAGCAGCATAACTCAGGTTAAACACAGAATACCAACAGTTCCTCTGTTTCAAACTACACAAACAGAAGAGAAAGCAAACAAGGTAATCCAGAAACATTTGCTCTCTTTTCTGGATTAGTCTCCTGGGCAGAGCTACCGCCTTCATTTTCACTGAGTACATCACTGGCACTAAGATGATAAACACAGTAAGTAAGGAGGGAAGGAGCAGTTAAGTTCATCACTGCTCAAGAGAAAATTCAGAAAGTTTGCTACATCAAGTACATGCTTATTTAGGCATAAATTTAATGCATAAGTGAAGCAGAAAGAGAAGTGGAAGGAGAAGAACTTTATTAGCTGCAAGAGACCAAGTGCAAAAGAAAGCCTAGTTTAGAATTTGCTCCCATCTGCTAATTCCTATACAGCTGATGAAGTATATTTTATTAAACCATTGCAAAACTCTTTTTACATTCTTGTTACGGCCTCCGTGCTGGGGTTATTCCAAAGCAGAAGTCCAAAACACAGACCACAGCAGCAAAAACCAAAGTGGTGATGGAAAGGAGGTAAAGCAGCAGTGAGAAAAAACTCATATCCTCTGTGGCTATCTGCTCTGGGGTCCCAATAAAAAAAGTCACTCTTGTCCACACTTTATACCTGTCATTTGGAGACATCACCAGTTCTTTGGCAGGATTTATGACTGAAGTTTTCTACCAAAATTCAGAAGTTTCCTTTACTCAAAAGTTTCAATGAATTTGGTATTATGACAGCAAGGACAGCTACGACTGCCCACAGCCAAACACAAGACCAAGGCACGGCACTGCTCTGGCCCTGAGGATTTTAATTCTGACCTGCAGCTGCCTCAGTTCAGCCAAACCCACTCTCTCCCATACTTTTAATTTAGATATCACATATTTGGATACCAAATCACACAGTCCTTCTGGGTAGACTATGATATTTTCATCATCCACTGCAACATTAACCATCTATTCTTGTTTCACAGTCCCAAGCTTAAAGAACTCTCCATCACCAGCAGTCTGTCCTGTACAACTGCAAAGATGTCCCTGCCAAGCCAGAGAGCTGTCAGCCTGCTCAGTGCAAGGATGCTGCATGAAGAGGCAAACATTTAGTTATCACCCAGGCTTTTATCTCATCTGATGTTTTAACAGCAGTTTGAGCCCAGAAACATTCTGCAACACAGCTGAGTCACGCTGGGCCACACCAGGATGTGTATGAAACACCAGCAGAGATGATGGAGGGAAAAAAAAACAGGTTTCCACCTTTGCATGGAAATAATATAATAAAGAAAGGCAGACAACCTAAAATAGGTGGGAAAAGGCTGAGAACAATAACAAAAAGGGAAATCTGTGAAAAGACCACGAGGCTACATGCATTTTGATTCCATGTTTCCATGGAAAAAGTTTAACAGTACTTCTTATCTTCTTACTCCCGTCATTCTTTTCGTCCTTTGCTGGAAGGTCAAGTCGGAAATGCCATGACTGGATATTGCTAGAGCCTGCTTCATCAGTGGCCAAGAGTTCCTGTTCAGCTATCCTGTCTGTCCCATCACTACCCACAAAACCCCAGAACAAATGTACAGGAATATAACTAAAAATCTATTTCTTGTATTGATAAGGTTTTTCTCTAAGGTGGTATAACTTCTACCGAACTTCAAAAAACGTAATCTACAGAAAAACATAAATGGTGGCCTGTCTACACTGTAAAGGGCCAACTCTGGCTTCCAAAATATCGGAATGGAGCTAGATAAGTTCCTTCAGAAGGATAAAAACCCAGTGATCTGATACACGAAAGTACCCATTTGTCATAATAATGCAGCCTCCATCAAAAGTCCACATTTGGTCTCCCATGTTATCATCTTAGTTTCCTCTGTATTTAGAGCAGGAATTCAGTGCGCAGTAACCATGTCCACTGTACAACAGTTACACCACAAAACTTTTAAGATATTTCAAACACAAATAAAAGAACCCATAGGATAAAGGAGATTGGACCATTCAAAAACAGCACAGAATTTTCCTTTGTAAGGTACAATATTCAATGCCAGCATTCCTTTGCTAGAGTACCAGTCTTATATATCCATTATTTTATGGAAAGTATGGATCCATACTTTCATGACTGTGTAAAAAATGAATGTATCAAACCACTGGAAGAGAACTCTAAACCCAGGATTTTCTATACTTGAAATCTGTTGGATCTGTATTTTATAAACTTGTAAAATAACAGAGTCCTGATCCTAAAAAGGGCCTCTGAAAGTACTTTAATAAACTGATGTAAAATAATTTATGAGTGAACCCCTTTGTCTGAAGCAAGCCATAAGTGAGCACTGCAGAAGAACTGTAGTTATTAAACAGTTGTCTTCAATCTAAATCATCTCAAAACTACAGCAAGAATATACACACAACTCTGCCTTCAAGGAAACAGCGTCTGCAGATGGATAAATAAAATTGCAGGTAGATCTTGATGCTTTTAACAATGAACGTGAAAAACCAGAGGGATAAACTTTGCTGCTACTGGGAGGATGGCAGAACCAGATGTTTTGTTAGAGAAAATGACGAAATGATGAAAACCCATAGTATCATGCAGCAATCTTCGTCTCTGAAGAACAGTGGCTGAAGGGGAAGGTGTAGGGGAGGAGAATTAACTCACCATCTCCAGAGATCAGCGGGGGCTAGCACAAGCCCTGTGGCCACGGCGGGGGCGGCGTGGGCACCTTCATTTGCCCCGAGCCAGACCTGGGAGCAGCATCCCTGCGCTGAGCCGCGGATTTGGCTCCGTGTCCACGTTCCTGCCTCCCTCCTTAACATCCGTGAATCCTGTGACTGAGCTTGGAAACTACTGCCTCGAGCTGAGGATTATCAGCATTCGGGATAAAAAGGCATCGGAACCGCAGCACCCAGAGAAATTCAGTGCAGGACAAAAAAATCTGCCATGAGAGTTGTATAAATGCCTTCAAGGCATGAGGAATGGTAAAGGCCAAACAAGAAACACAGCCTGGTTTGGATTTCTTTTTCTTTTCTTTCCCCTGCCTTTTATTCTCGCTCCCTGCAGCTTGTGCGGCGATGCCCAGAGCAGCCGGTGAAAGCCGCGGTGATGTGTCCTGCACAGTGATGAATTCACTCAGGGCTGGCCATCTGACACAATTTCCTCACAGAGCTCAAAGCCTCTGCTCTGAGCATCCGGGGCAGACACAGGATGCTGGTGGGTGTGAGAAAGGGCCCGGCAGATGACTAGCCCAAAGCCTTGACCCGATGGGTAAGTGTGTGTCACCCTTCAGCATTAATGCCAGGCTTAGGGCAGGCTCCCTTTTGGCTCAGCTTTTCCATGTTTACTGTGGTTACAGGACAACATTTACAAAGAGAGGGTTACACAAGTAATTTTAAAGAGGCAGGGTGAGAACATAGCCTATTGTTAAGGCTGCACTTTCCACCACCAGACCCAGCTCTAATTTGCTTCTAACACTTCAGCCACTTGCTCTGAAATTGCCCAAGCTGTTGAGGAGATTGCCATTTCTGCAGGTCCTTGGGAAAAAAAGGGATTTGCAACTGCCATCCCATAGTATGTACGTATGTACACACATGCAAATGGAGAAAACAGACTTCAGTGCACAGAGACAACCTGGATTTTGTCAGGTCCTCAGGGTGGGCAGTTTGATAAACTAGTTAATTCCTGAGAAAATTAACTGGAGCCTGGAGAACTATAATAACCCCTTGTCCTGGGTCACCAGTGAGGATCAGCAGTTTGGAACCATTAAGCACCACTTGATCTGACCAGCAACTGGCACCAGCACCAGACTCTGCTCCTCAGCACCAGCCACAGGAGGCAGGTGACACTGTACACTTTGGCCAGAATTTTCTCCATTTGTCTGCTGACTCCAAGGAAGCGAAATATGAGAGATTACAGTTCGGGGCAAGGAAAAATCTCTGCATTCTTCACACCTACTGTCCATCCCAACACTCATCTCAGTGCCATGTGGGTCTCTACTCTCTCCCATGAGCTCTTTTCCATCCCATTCAGTCCATCCCCTTCTTCCCATCTTCAACTCCTGCAGTCCTGTCATCCCAGGCCCCTTCCTTTGCTCACCCTGACAGACTGGCCAAGCAGCTCCTTGCTCTTCTCCCTGTTCAGCAAAGCACAAACTTGGGGGCCTACAAACCAAAACCAATGGGCAACAGCAGACCTGAGGCTCTGTCCTGACAGCATCATCTCTCTTATCTGTAACAACTCCCAGGGAAGGAGGTTTCCTAGCCTCCCTAGGTGGTCTTGCAACAGTTTTATGATGGTAACAGGATGTTTTCACAACATCCAGCCTAAATCATCCTGGCAAATTAGCAAATCAGTAAATTAGACTGCCATGGAAATCTGAGGCTTTAATAACCACTATTACATGTTGGCAGACTGCTGGATTGCACAATGGTTTTCCTTCTGCTGAATAAATTTAGTTCTTTCAATCTCTTCTTACGTTTCTTAATCTCTTCTCATTGTTTCCTTCTGCACACTTTCCAATCTGCCGGTGTCTTCCTCTGAGCAAGGCACCCCAAACTGGATTTGATGGCACTGATGATGGCTCCACAGTGCCACACAGGACTAAGTCACCTCCCGCACCTTATGGAGGACACTCCTTCAAATATAACTCAAAATAAGATATGTTTCTCTTGCAATAGCTCTTGCTGTTGATTCATTTGTAATCCACCAAAAATCCTCAGTCTTATTTTAGCCATCCCTCTCCAGCTTAAACCTGACTTGGTAAATGTGCATTTTGCTTTCTCCCTTGTAAATGCAGCGCTCTCTGTCTGCTTTTATCTCTTATCTGGATGTGCTCTCCAATTTCTTAAGGTCACACTGAACCCTGACCCTGTTCTCCCAAGCGCCTGCAATCCCTCCCAAACTGATGTCATCTGAGTGTTATAAACATACCTCCGTCTTCCAAATCATGACTGAAAATATTGCAGGCTTCCCCTCAGAAAGTGACCTTGCTGATATATCCCGTTACTGCACTACTTGTATCAGTGGAGGGATGAAAGTGCAAGACTTTTCTAAGCTTCATTCTCTGCAACTTCTGAAAACACAGACATTAATTAAAAACTAATCCCTCTGGCAAAGGTAGGATGCATTCAATTCAATAGGAACTAACTAATAAAATTCATAAATACAATGAGAAGGCTATTTCCCAGTGAACTCTGTTCTTGAGGTTGGCCAGCTACAATTTCTCAGTCACAGGCTCAGACAACCAAAGCTGTCGGATGAACCCAGCAGCAAAACCTTATCCATCCTGCCACGTGAAGACAAAGATTCAGCAAATAATGAATCACAACCAGTTTCTGGGATCAACACAAGAGAACCATATCAGGGTACAGTTCATTTCAAACTGTTGCTTTACTTTTATAATGTTGGAGCCACCAGCCTCCATTTTAAATAATTTTAATATCACAGCATGCAGAGGCCAAACCAAATTTCCCATCAGAGTTAAGAATTATTCCATTTTAAAAACACTAAAGTCTCATTTTAATAAACCACAGCAAGTGATTGTCCCAGCTCTACTCAGTATTCCCAAACTAAGCAGGAAGATAAGGAGCAGGAGAGTCTCCATCAGGATGATCCCTCACTGCCCACCATGAAAGGAGCCTGGGAAGTTCTGGTTACTGAGTTGTATAGCTGAACAGATACAATCTCTGAGAAAACATTCTGGAAATTTAAGAAACAGATAATTTAAAAACTCACTTTAATTGGAGAAAATATTTTTCCATTATTTTCTCTTCAGTGCTTATAACCCCATAGACCATTACTTTCCTAAACATTTTTCACCAGCAGCTTTTCCATGACATGCACAAGAGTCTTCTGAAACGACTACAGGAGAAAGTGTGAGATCCCACACATGTAACACTGGCATCACAGATCCAGCTAATTCTAAAAATTCTTCACAATTTTTCATTCTTCAGAACCCAGCTTAGAAGAAAGCTTTCCCCCTTCTCTCTCCAGAGTACTCAAGCTACTGTCCTTCAGCCTGACTGAACTATACAAGAAATTGCACTCTTTAAACTCCAAGACATCTTTTTTTAGTAATCCGTGCATATGAAAAGCTTTCCACATTGTGCAAATTTCTCACCCATAAAACAGGAGTTTACAACAGTTCTCAAGATCCAAAACTGAGGTTGCAAAATACCTGCAGCTCCTGACCAGGGGCAAGCAACAACACTTCTATTTGCAGCAAGTTAAGAAAAACACCTTTAGTAACCACAAAAGTGCTCTGTAATGAGAAGTCAAATGAGCACCTGAAAGACTTCTGGCTACAAAAAAAGGCAGCACTAAATAAAGCAGAGTCAGGACGTGGCAGGAGAGGCACAAAGCGCCATGGCTTTCACCGGCCAGCTGTGACCCAGCCCACACGTGAATTAAGCTCTATTTATAAGCCTTCCACTCCTTTTTGATTTTTTTTTTTTTAAATGACCTCAATATAGCGCAGTTGTTATTTTGTTTCTGTTGAACGTAGCAACAGGAAACCCTGTCAGTCCTGCACCAAACTTTCCATTCCCCCGGCACTCCCGTTCCTGCCTTGGAAAAGCCAGATTTCTAAAGAAGTGTTTGACAGGGTGAGAGGGAGAGGAAGAAGAGAAGAAAGCACACACACAAAACCCAAAATGCCCATAAAACATGCAAAATGGAAGCCAAATTCAATATTTTTTTTTTCTTTTATCCTTGTTTGAAAGGAAAAGGCCGTGTCCTAATTTGCATTTTCTAAAGATTTCTTACTTCACTACCAGATTTGAAAGTATTGGTCAGGAAAATTATCTTTAATAAAGGGTCAGTAAAAAAAAAAATTCCATTGCATCTTTACACTCACACATTCTAGTAATGAAAGACTTCCGTATGAGACAGCACAAATTTTAGCTTGGAAAGTTATTTTCTCTAGTCCCTGGCTAACTCACCAAGCAAACAGCTACAGAAATTAAGCCTTAACTTGTTAAAAACATAATAAACCTGATTTTATTACAAGCTTTGGCAAGACTGTTCTGCTGCTCAAAGAGCTTTACTGCACGATGAGCAAAGATTTTTGGAGCTCCACCCTGCAGTGTGAACTCATCCCCACAGTATTTTCTCTTTTAACAGCTTCATAATGGTAGGGGAAGACACAATCACAGCTGCTCAAAGGCAACGTGCTCCGACACAGGCTGCCATCAATTTACCATTTACAAAGCACTTTTTCAGGAACACAAAACCACACATAAAATACAGGCGCAAGTACAAACCCAGCTAGGAAAGGTAAGACCAAAAAAACACAGCTATCGACAAAGCAGAATTTGTATTAGCAGTGCTTTAAATGAAAATTGTGTTCACATAAAGCTGAATATCCACCTTTTTTTTTTTTTTTTTAAATCACAGACAGTCCTTAAATATGGCAAAGCACAAGTAAATGAAGACAGTATCACTGGATTCCTGATTCTGGGCATGATCTTTTTATATTGTTTCACTGACATGAGGAATATGGACTTGCCGTCACATTTGATCCCTTATATATCCTCCCATTATTCATTTTTCTTCCAGCTAAGGCACAAACATTCCCAGCCCATGATGCCTTTAGACCTTGAAATCCGTGCACACACCAACATTGACCACAGCCACAGCCCCTTCTGCCAAAAACTCCCTGGAAACACAAAGCACAAGCAGGGATGGAGAGACTCTCCAGGACCACCCCGGCAGCAGCAGTGCAGGGACCTTGAAGGTGCTGCTGGCCCCCACACAGCATCACCAACCTCGAGTGCATTCCAGGACATGGCTTTTGTCAAATCATACACAAATCTTGGTACAACCTCGCCTCGTGAGGAACCTCTTGGCTCAATCGCTCTGTCACCGGCTGAGAAAACACAAATGTGCCTCAATCCAGCAGTTGAAAATGCAAGGGCTAAAAAAGCCCAGGCTATTTTTAAAAGGCTGAAGCAACGTCACTGGGCATTGTTCAGCTTTGCAGAGGCTACAGAAAAGAAACCAGCAGGTCACAGCAGCAGTGGCGTTTCTTTATAAAGCACAGCAAAGGACAAGGTGACAACACCCGCACTCACCACTTCCTCTGCGCCGTCCTTCAGAAAATCCACCTCGTCCTCGGTTTTCATTTCCAGCCTCCCTGTGCAAACAGAAGGTCCACAATGGAAAGTTAAAAACAAACTTCTTTCAGTGCTACTAGTATTTGTTTACTTAACCCCCCCCAAAAAAAGAAAAGAAAACCCAACCCCCAAGCCCCTCCAACACATCCATCTGAACCCCTTCAAGTCCATTTGATTTCCAAATTCTGGTTTCATTGCTGACTTCGCTGCTTCCTTGCTATTCATTTTGATAACTATCATATCTGGGACTGAAGGAAACTATTAAACAGTAGCAAGCATAGGGTGAAACTCCTGAGAACCTGTAGGTGAGGCCAAGCACATCTGCAGGTATTCGTCCACATATTTTCTTAGCTCCCGTTCATCTAGATAAAGAACCAAAATCTTTGCTGTTTTTCTCCTTAACCCAAAGATAACACAAGAAACCAGCCTTGTCTGCCCTCAATAGGTATTTTAAGCATTGGGAAAAAAAAAAAAAAATCACAACCCGCAAGAATTCAACCCACCTGCACTGCCTTACAGATGAGAGAATTACCCCATTGACTAGGAAAGCAAAACCTTTGCTGCTGGAGTTTACAAAGTCCCAGCTGATTTTCCCCTTCTCCACGCTCCCGTGATGGTGTCACCACCGCAGCTGTACAAATTTCATGTCCCAGCTGCTTTCTCTGCCCAGCCAAGTTTTCATTAGTCACCATTCCCCAGGGGTTCCCCCTGCTTACCTTTTTCTGGCATGAAGTCAACATCGTAATTCTCTTTCAACCCTAAACTAACGATTCTCATGACACACAAGACACTTTTAGGGGAGTGAAGTGATTTGACCAAAGCCACCCAGATGGAGAGTGGCTGCGTCAGGGCTAAACCCACCTCTAATCCCAGCCCCTCTCTCATTTCTACTAAAAACAAACACTGGATGGATGACAACGCCTTCTTAAGGGTGATGTATGCTTGCAGGGAGTTTACCCATCCAGGGATTTAGTAAGAGGAGCCTCCCATCTTCACGGGGAAATTGTCCTGACAAATGTCACTAATGGTTTTCCACTGGCTTTAATGTCTACCCTTGTTTTTTGGGACCATCTGGTTTTGCAATGACTTTGCCTCAATTGCATGAATTTGTGGGCAGACTCAAAAATCAGAGATAATGATAAAAATTTCTGTGATTTCCATTCGTTGGGAGACCTGCTTGGGGTCATGACAACGCCGTGATGGTTGAGATCCTCATCCAAAAAAAGAACATGCAAGCAAGAAATACTTGGTGCACTGAGGATGGGAAAAGCAAGCTTACCCTGCTGGGTAAGAAATGGAGGATGAAGACATTTTGCCCTCAGAATGAAATTCAAGACAATTTTCTCACTCTGTCACTTCCTTCTAAATTTCCATTAAGAAATATCCCAAAGGAAAAGCACTATAAAGCTATCACAGAGGTCTCTGGGCGTAGAGCCCCTTACTGCACATGTGGCACCGTTAGTGACATTTGTTACCTGCTCATCCTGCCACTCTAACAGGGGAAGGAAATTGTGCCAAGTGCTTTTCCATAGGGAAAATGCCACTGATAAGAATGAGGTGAAGACTCATAAGGTGATAGTCTTCTGTCAAGCAGTATTTTCTTGAAATGCTGAGATCTACAGGAGGTATTTCTCCCAGGAGAATAGCTAGGGAGCAGTAATTACAGTATTTGTTATTTAATATGGCAGACCCAAACCACACAGAAACTGCAACTACTCTGAGGTGTTTTGTCAGCACAAACCCATGGCATCTTTTCTCTTCTCACCCAGCCTGGCTACTGTGGAATGATTTCATAACCTAGCTCCTTTCTTCTTTAATGAGTAGCATCTACCTGCCTGACTTGCAGATAATATGCTTGCAGAACCCATGACTCAGCTCTAACGCAGTTCTGAGTCTAAAGCTAACAGTAGGAGGAGATGCCTCAGGAAAGCAGGATCTACCTTCATCAGCTTCCTTCAGGGTTGTGACCAGTCACTAGATACCTATCTGGATAAGGAAATTAGCTTTTTGAAGTCTTTGTTTTGGGGGTAGGTGGAAACTAAGCAGAGGCAATGAGATAAACAGGTGTTTATTTGGGAGCAGCTTCACAATATAAACAAAAAAATTAAAGACCTCAATGATCTGGAGTAAAGGCAACAGCAATTATCAGCTGATTATATCGTTGATAAATTACCATGACAATAAACCCCTTTGACTACACGTGTTTCTGAGAAACAGCCTTGTGACCTACACTTCCTTTGGGAAGGTTTTATTATATTCCACCGAAAAAAGACGTGATTCATTCTGAGAACTGACAGGTCTGTCACGGATACTAAATCCTCTGTACAAACCCAGGCTGCAGGGAAAACTCCCCAGAACTGGCACAGCAGAGAAAAATTGAAGGCTGCCACTGAACTCACACAAAAAAGGTGCTACCCAAGGCTAGACATCAACATGACAAATGTACACAGCAATAATTATAAAAAACAAATAATTTCTGTTGAATTACTGCCATATCAGAGTTCTAGATGCTGCTTTATAAGAGATCAGTTTCAGAAATATTCCATATAGCGAGCTTGGATTCATAGCAGTCACTTGTCTCTGCTTAAAGCCAACGTTTTATTTAGGCTTCCCTAACATTTTGATTCAAAATAATCCCAAAGTACTTCAAGAGAAAATACTACAATTGAAATTTTGCTTTGTGTAGCATCTCACTGCACATAAACAATTTCTGCTTAAGGAGAGGTCAGACCATTTTATTCCAAGACCTTTTAGCCCTAAATCCTTATGTATTTTAAATCAGTAACAGGATCACCTCCTTTTTTTCTCCCCTTTACATATCCTAATACAGAATGATGACTTAACATTACCTTCTTACTTTAGCCACTATCTTATTGGACTGTCTGGTCCCTTTTCCTTTTAAAACCTCACCTAGACAATGTCATGGCTCCAAGAATCCAACCGGAGATAAAGACCTGGACTGTACAGATAGAGCTGGCAGAGCCAGAGGCTCCCAGGAAAAGGAGCCCTGCCAAGTATTGACTGAGAGCCACTCCCATCTATTGAACTGTCAAACCAACACAGCACTAAAACAGGTTATTTCTGAAAACAGCTTTCTAATCCACCCTAAAATCTTTCTACTTATTTACTAGTGATCTCCTGACTCATGTTTACTGGTTATCTCTTGACACATAAACATCCTAAAAATCCTGAACTCAATGAAAAATGGATTTGCTGGACCCTCCACTGACAGCCCCCTCCCCTCCAAGCCTTTCTCCTGCCCTCAGTTATTCTGCTGTCACGCATCAGAACGAACTCTCTACCAGCACCCCATGCTGCACTTAGACTGAAGAAACAGCTCTCAGCATTAAAGCAGTGAAACAGCTTTACAACTTCCCAATTTATATCATGGCAGATTTTCTTTTAATCATTTAAATGCTTGCTTTCTTTGTTTGTTTGTTCAGTGCTGGGAAAGCAAGAGGCACTGTATCATTTTCTCATAGCAAAGAAAAAATGGCAACTGAAAAAGTTCAGCTGCTTCCATTTAACAGCTGCCTGAACAGGTGGGATACACAGACAAGATTAGCTCCATGCTTCAGTACCAAATTCACCTATGATTAAATCCCAGCCTGGAGAAACAAACCCACTTCTTTTTCATTCAATGTACCCCTTCATCTCCCTTCCTGGAGTTACCTGGTGACGCTTTCCATTAGCTCCTGTTGCGTGGACCTGAGGCTTCTATGCTGTCCCCCAAGTCCCACCGCTCTCCCCCATCACCACTCATCCACGGCGAACACCAGTCCCGCTGCCCAGCCTACAGGAGCCAGTGAAACTCATCATCCGAGTTCCAGCACTGCTGAAAGGCACTGGCAAACACCACTAGCTGCTCTGTCCGACAAAAAAGCTCTGAAGGCCGGAAAAGGCGGCGGGGGTAGGGCTCGCTGGCTGCTTTAAATGACCTAATGTTGCCAATTAGGAAGCAGCTTTGGGCAGTTCAGAGGGACACTGGCAGCTGGTTCAAGTCGACAAGCAGAGAAAATCAGGAGAGCCCCGTTGTACCCGCTGGCTCCACATTAGCAAAAATAAAGGGGAAAAACAAAGGAGTAGCACCAAGGAAATAAACTCTCATGCCCACATGAAAGCTTTTAACTTGAAGATAATGTAATCCAAATAGCTCCCTCCCATTCATTTCTTCTCCAGTGAGGATTTATGTGCTAGAAATTCTTCTGTACAAATTCATAGGAGATGACGTGCTGTTCTTACCTCCAGTGCCAGACAAGCAACATGCATTTGAATTGGAAGTTTTTATATGTAATTACAAATTTTTTGTTTCTTAGAAGAAAAATCTCAAACACTTCCTCTCCAACACAAGCCTCCAGCTCTTACTTCCTTTCATTTGCTGATGATGGGATAGAGACACACCTACAAAGAAGAAACTAAAAAGTAGGAAACCAATTGATTTTTCCTACCTGTAACAGGCTCAGCTCCTTGCACTGCCAGGCTGACATTCTTCTTTGCTGAAGCACTTAAATCCATTTGTCCATTAAGGCTGGCTCCAGCACCCACTGCAGTCTGGGACTCAAGCCCCACTTTTTCTGCGGCAGGTACTTCAGGGGAACAAGGTGTCTCTGTTGCAAAAACCACCGCATCAAAACTTTTTACCATTTTAGGAACTTTATCCAGAGAAGAGGCATCATTAGCCGATACCAAACTCTTCACTCCCACATTTTCCAGTGACTCAACAGCCTGTGAGCGGCAGGAACACGGCAAGAAGGGCAATGCAGGTACAGCTTGGCTTTGCTTTCCATCAGGCTCAGCCAAGCCCTCCCCCTCAGCTGCGCTGGTGGCAGGAGCAGCGTCGCTGTCGCTGGCCGGACAGATGGTGTCCGTGCTGGAGTCACTGTCACACGTGGGCTCCTCTTCGATGGGCTGGAGCGCTGCCCGGGACAACACGCTCTCCGTGTCCTCCTGCTCCTCTGGATATGCTGCAACAGGGGCTATTGTCAGCGCCCTTGGCACCTCCTTACCCTCACAGGCATCACTCGGGGCTCCCACCTCTGAAGCATCCTTTGACTCAGGGGTGCTGCTGTGGGGGAAGATTTGCTGTAGGGTTTGACTGGGGTCTTGTTCTTGGTTCAGCCCCGCATTCGGACAAAGGTCACTCTCTGCACGCAGTGATGCATCTGCTGATGCAGGTCCATGCATGGTGCCTTCTGCTGCAACTGCTGCTCCAGCCTTGCAAACTTCTTTGGGTTGGACTGTCCCTTTCAGCTCAGCATCCACATTGCTGCTGTCCACCACAGGCCCCCCCAGACTGCAGGCAGAGGGTTTCACAACAGCAGCAAGAAGTTCCTCCGACAAAACCTGCTCTTCGCCATTCACATGAGCCTCCTGCTCAGGCTCAGCTTTGCTTCCTTCAACCTGCTGTGAGCGGCCCTGCTCCGAGGAGCCCTCGTCCTCGGCATGGTCCCCAGGCCAGGCGGCAGCTACCCTGCAATGTTCCCCACCGTGCTGCCAGGCAAGCTCTGCCGAGCCTGCCCTCGCTGCCACCGCTTCCTGGTTTTGTTTAGACTCCTCATTATGAGTTGCAGAGGGTGTGCCTATTAAATTATCCTGGGCACAGTTTGCGCCCTTGGCACATGGAGCTGATCCAGGGTCATTACCTTGCAGAGCTGCCTCCTGCCCGGGAGGTGACACTGCAGCATCTCCCTCCTGACTCACAGCCAACTCCTCTCCTCTAGGTAGGGGAGAGGGTGATTCCACCTCGCTGCTCCTCCCCTCCTGCTCTGAAGCACTTTCTGCTTTCTCTGCTCCAGCCTGGGCAGGCTCTTTCTCTGCTAGGCCTGTGCTCACATCCTCTGGAGGGAGCGATGCAGGCTCATGTTCCTCACGTTCGCTCTGCTGAGCAGTGTCTGGTTTGAAGCTGTGGCCCATTTCACCTTTAACGCCAGTTTGAGCAGCAGAAGGGTGACTGCCAGCAACTTCCTGACCTTCATCTGCAGAATCTTTGCTTCCTCCATCTCTGCAGCTGCTGGTATCAGTTCCTACTGGCTCCTTTTCACTGCTCTCCATGGCTTCAGCCCCATGGTCAGCAATCTCACCACTCTCCTGGCAATGTGCAGGTTCTGCACCACTTTCATTAGATCCACCAACATCTCTGTTTTCAGGTTCAGCATCAGGGCCATCAGTTTCCACACTGCCTTCCAGTGACGGCAAGCTGGATTTTCCATCTGTGCAGCCTGCTTCCACCTGCCCTTCTTGCTCCCCACTCTCACTGCTGCCATGGACTTCCAAACCAGGAGCAGGTTTTGATGCACATGCAGGAACCTCCACCCCATTCACTGCTGGCAATGCTTCCCCAGTGCTCGCAGTGACCTCCTGCTCCGCTGTGACACCGGCATCACCCTGGCTTTCCGTGAAGTCACCATTTACCTGAGTGGTGCACGAGTCCGCATCAGTCTCTTTGTTACTGCCAGTCTTGCAAAGGTCAACAGAGACACTGCCAATGTCACCATCTGCATTTGCATCGTCACAGGCCGGTACCACTCCCACATTTGCATCCTCCCCATCCGAACACTCAGTGCCATTGAAACCACTGAGTAAGGGCTGAGCAGCGCTGGATGACTCTTCCTTAGCTGGGTATTTCTCTTCCACGTTTGCAGTCCTCTCACCAGGTTCTGCCATCCCATCCTCTCCCCATCGCTGGCCCTCAGCCCTCTCAGGTGCCCCGGCACAGTTCCTGCATTCAGTCTGGCCCATGGCCACATCCAGGCCCTCTGAGGAAGCTGGGGCTTCACCTGTAGCTGCAACCACAGCAGCAGCGCTGTCAGCTGGAGGCTCCTCGGCAGCTTGCACTTCCTGATGGGCACTGTCTGTACTGCCCACGCCAGCTTGATCCAGAACAACTCCAGCCGATGTCATTCCAGCTTCCTCATTCGTACTTCCAGAGGATGGAAGATTTACAGCACCGTTTACACTTGCACGAAGGCTCACAGTGCAGTCCTCATCTGATAGAGCCCCAGAGCCCTCTGCAGATCTTAGCCCCACCTCTTCTTCCTTTTTACACAATATTACTGTGTTTTCACTTCCACAGAAGCTCGCTGGGCTGTTTGCACTCCCCAGGCTAATCACGTCATTTGGTGCATCATTAAAAGCTCCCAGACTGCTGCTGTTGCATTTCTCCTCCTGCTGGATTTGGTCTGAGAGCTGCCCAATGTCTAGGTGAACCAGATCAGATGGGTTTTCCTGCCTTTCTTCTCTTGCCATTTCTTCTAGGCTCTGAGAGGTAGTGGTCAGGTGGCCCTCTGGCTCTGCTCCTTTAGCACAGCTGTCTCCAGAATCTCCCAGTACAGGCTCTGTCTGCTGCCTTAAACTCTGTAACAAGACACAAAAGAGAAAAACCCCACTTTATTCTGTCATGCAGTTACTTGAGACCTGTATCTACCTAAACCTATTCCACATGAATCCTATTCCTGGTGTCATCCAGGAGAGAGCTATAAATGTACTGCAGTGGATATTTTACATGTTGATTTTATTAGGAGGAGGTAATATTGAAATTATTAGAATGACAGAAACGTTGGTTGAAAAGAACATCTAAAGGTCATCTAGTCCAACCACCTGCCTGAAAATGGCCTACTGCCACTGCAGCATCAGGTCAACCATGACTTTATCCTGCCAAACCTCCAATTTAGTACCCACAGCCTCTCTGGGCAATCTGTTCCCATGCCACACCACCCTCCCATGAAGAATTTTCCCTAAAGACAGGCTGAACACCCCGAAGCTGAAATTTGTCCCTCTATCCCCCTGCCACACCATCTGCCACCTCTGAAAAGAACTGTAATCTTGGTAATTGCTCTTTGAGAAGCTGTAGTCACAGTTTATGAGTGCACTTAAATTCAAGATCAGTAAAGAGGAGAATTCAGTATACCAAAAAATGCAAATATATACCAGCCTAGTCCCAAAGGGCTTCAAGCAAATGCTGCTTAAGAGCACCTTCAGATCCCTACCCAGCACTCCCCAGCCCTTGCCAGCATTCCTCAATTTTCTCTCTATGGATGGAAATGCTGCTTCAGACATGGGCATTGGCTGGCAATGTCCAAACACACCAACTGACTCCTGCTCCCAGGACTGAACTAATAATCTAATCTATTCCTGAGAACTGCAGGCATAATTAAATATCTGAAATTTATTTCCTAACTGGAAATAAAAATTTCAAAATGATGACATATTATTAAAATTAATACATGCATTATCCTGGAACAGTAGGAACATAATCAATTCCTCTCTGATCTGCATTTTCCTTCCAGAGCACCTGCTTTGTCAAGCTTTTATAGTTTGATACAATCAAATCTTTACTTAAAAAGAACCATCTGTTTCAATATTTCCTTTCATATTCTCATCTCTGCAGAAGAGAACGTATCAATATTCACATCTTAGAAATAGTGGCTTATTAAATTACTGAGCAACTCCAGTCTCTCGGTGTACACCTGACAGAGCTCCCCACAGGTTTGCTTGGGGTTCTGCACCTCAAGCTTTCCAAGGTTACACTGATTTCTCACTAAGTGCCTGGCAATTTCCACATATGTAAAACTCTAATGAACTATGTAAAATCTGAGCTTTTCTTGCATTTATTTGTAAAAGTATTCCAAAAAAAAACATGCATACTAGAAGTCTAACTTGAACAGCTCCCTGCAAATTTTGCTTAAGTTTTCAGTTCTCAGAGAAACAGAACTTCACACCAAAACTGTCGGCTTAAACACCTTGATAATTAAAGCAGCCACTGTGTTAACTGATGCATCACAGGGAACTTCTGGATACTGCATATACTGATAGTGGCTAGAATCACCACTCCTACCTTGAAGATATTGCCTTTACTTGTCTTTCCACACTCTGACGTTTGCAAACTTTGAGCAGTGCCACAGACTCACTGAGTCACAGACCACTAAATGTACTTTTAGTGTTTGCCACGAATCTTCCTGCTATTCAAAATAACCCTGCTGCCAGCTCCCATATATGCCATCAGCTATGCCTCTCTGGTTTTGAGGAATCTCAAGACAGTTTAGCACTGGAGGCAGCAGCATGGCATCTCCATCCCTTGTGTAGCATCAGGGATGGGACAGAGCTCTGCGAGCAGCAGTACCCACAGGCTGCAGCTATTTTTCGCAAGGGCAAACAGTGTGCCGGGCATCTGGTGGCTGCAACCCCACAGCAGAGCACGGAGACTGTGCTCCTGGTTCCTAGCCAGGATGGACAGACACAGACAACAGTGACACTTGCTTGGGAACAAGCAGGATTTTCAAAAGGAAGGGCCGCAGCAGCGCCAGCATCCTCACGGTGAAGTCACTCTGCTGATAGCCGGAAAAATACAGCCATCACCAAAGGAAGCCAACAGGCTTTCAACTGACCCAAAATAAACCTAAATGAAATAATTACAGGGCTGCTTTCCAAATTCAAATCAGATTAGATGTGAAGTAAAACAGCGGTGGAAAGTAAAGTCTATTTCTGATTTCATTGTCAGGCAAAATGTTCCCAATCTGGCATTTGCATGAGCAAACAAGCAGTGAGCTGGATATGCTTGCCATGGTTTAGGGTCTTTTGATGGAAAGGGGAAGAGATTTCACAGTTAGCCCGGATTTGCCACTCATGCCACCAGTTCCTGTTGAGATTGGGAATAATGAACATCTCAGGTACTCAGGGAAGGCTGAAAATGGCTCAGCATGGCTCATTCCTCTGCTCATCCCCCCAGCCCACTGGCTGCACACAACAGTTCTCACCTCCCTTAGCTAAAGCAACAAAAATATCCTGTTGTTTAGATCCTGCACCTCTGCAACCCTGGATATGTGATCTGAAGAAGGAACACCCACAAGTGATACCAACTGTGACAGACACGTTGGTGTTTCTGAGAAATGGCACAAAAGTGTTCTGATGTTTCGCCTTCCCAGCCCACCTGAGACCCCGTGGCATCGATTTTAAAGCAGCACGAGGAAGCCCTAAGCTCCTGTGGTCCAACCACCACAGAGTTTGAGAGGAGCACAGTGAAGGGACCATTATGGACACAAACCTTGTGTGGCCAAGGCAGGCTTGTCCTCTGAGTGCTACACTGAAGTGCTACTGAAACAGCCATTTTTTTCCATTACCCACCCCAGAAACTTTCCTCTCCATCTCCTCTCTGACCCTGAACTTTCCATCTCAAAAGAGACGCCCCCGCTGTGCTTATAGCCCACACTCCCAGCCTCACTCCAGAGCCTGCCTCAAGCTGCCCAATGTCTGCCAGACAGGCAGAAGGTCAGCATGTCCCCAGGGAGCTGTTCCTGACATCCAAGTGGGTCCAAAACTAGCAGAAAAGGCAGGAGCTGGGAGCAGAGAGAGGCAAAACAGAGCTGGCATTGCACAGCCCTGAGACTGCTTCTCTTCTGAAAGAGAATATTTTCTGCCTAATACAGCTTAATCAGATGTCTCCATGCTCAAATAAGAAGCAAATGGGCAGGTGTCCACCTGGATGCTTGATAATGAATCCAGAGAAAACGCCTAGGGAAACATGCCCTGAAGGATGCCCTCGTGTAAAAGTCCTCCCCAGGTGCCAGGCTGCAACCAGCCAGATCTGCCTCTCTTCCATCCCCTCAGCGTTTTGCTCACCTGGTGCTGGTGGCTCTGCATGTGCATCTGAAGGTGCCGAATGTCCCTCTCCCAGCTGGCTGTTGTGCCCTCCTTGGCCTCAGCCGTCAGCAGGTACACGTCGAGCCCGCGGTGGTGCTTCACGCTGTAGTCCCCCGAGTGCACGGTGTGAGACAGGGTGCTCCACGAGTCCGGTTCCCTGGCTCCCTCCCTGGAAAACAAGGGAGGGTTAGTGGGCAGGTGAGGAGGGATCCTGCACGGCAGGACACGCACGCTCTCCTTCACTCTGGACAGTCATCTAATCATGGGAGCGAGCGGAGCACGGCACCGGCTCCAGGGCCAGACAGACAGATACGCACACACACTCCTCAGTCTTAAAAATTAATGTGATTTAGAGCTAATGCCAGCCACAAGCTTTATTTCACAACATCCTTCTCGGGTAGAGACCAGTGGTTTTTACCCCAGACTATGACAGACTAGCAGCAAAGGGCATGACAACTGCTTTTTAAATTGAATTTATCACAGGTGAAGACCACCAAAGCAGCTGTCACAGAACAGCAGACACCCGAAAGGCAGAACAGCAAAGGGATAAGTTGGAAGGAATGAAAACTATCGTGGTACAGATGGTAAAACCTCTACACCAAAGCCAGCACACTGCCCACAAACACCCAACAGCCATCAAATTACAGCAAATTTTTCACTCCTGAAATGAATTTAACTTGCTCTGTGAAACTGTCTTCGTGCTAGATGTTCTCAGTGTTGTGAGACAGCTGTTTTTCTGCAGCACTATCATGGGCTTTCTTTTTACTAATCCAAAGGAAAGAAAGGAAAAAAGATGCTGTAGATCATAATGAAAAATAATTTAGTAGGTAAATGTAGTCAATAGAAATTTCTATTCAGTCCTCTCTTACAGAACGTCAAACTGATTTTGCACCAGCTAGTGACTCTAAGCTGTAACTCCTCAGGTCTCAGAGCTGCACAGCAGCTACACTGGCCCTTTGAAGTACTGAGTAAACAGTGAGGTGTTCACCAACTTCAGATTCACAGATTTCATTTTGAATCAGAACTGATTCAGGAAACCCAAAAACTGTTTCGATCATCCCAGACAGAGCAGCTTGTGTGCCACCCCACCAAGCCCTGCATCTCCCATGAGAGACATGGAGCCAAACCCCAGGAATGCTACACAAACAGGGGATGACACTGACCTGCTCAGGGGTGCAAAAAATGGGAATTTCCCTGTCTTTCTTCTACCAGGGATGCATCTACTGACACCCAGCCCCACCTGTGAGCTGGGCTGGGGATTGGACTAGATGACCTTTAAAGGTCCCTTCCAACCCAAACTACTCCATGATTCTATGATGTCTCCTCCCTGTTGCAGAGACTAACCATTTTCAGATCTCCCTTTGCTGCCCAGCTACAAATTTACTTGGAAGGGGCAGATCTGCGATTGTTTTAAAATAATTAGGAATCCGAGAAGGTACATAAACACAAATGCATGCCATCAACCAGGCAAAACTACACATAGTTTTCAGAATCTTTGCTGATAGGTCTTGCTTTAAAATTCACAAATCTTTCTTATGGGCAAGTGCCCTCCAGCAAGCCACAGGGCTATCTCTCTGGGAAGCCAAGCAATCTAGAAAGCAAAGTCATAATGAGCAAACACCATGATCAGCAACAGGAACGGGCAGAGCAGGGTGGGGAAACGGTCAGATGGTTCATCACAGTCAGAGAAACACGTGCAGGCAATGGTGGTGGCAGTGGCTGCCCCTCTCTGCTCCGGCACAACCACCCACCCCCTTCTATGACTCATTTTGGGTTAAATCTGCAAGAAAATTCAGACAAAGCAATACTACGGCTTCCACCATTCACCACCATTTATCTCAGTCATGACTTGACTTCAGCAGAATTACACTTGATTTAAGCAGAATCGATATTTCCACAGAGAAACAGGACACATCCAGTTTCTGGTGGTGATAGGTATAAATCCACAGAAGCACTTAAGTCAACTGAGCCATTACAAGTAACTAAAGAAATGACCTTCCTTTATCAAGGAAACACAGACATTTCTGTCTGGAGTATTTTTCTCTTCAGCTGTCATGTATGAGAAACCAGTGTACTCAGGGCCACTCTCAGAGTACAACAAGGCAGTCAGCACAAAGCCCACAGTCACCCACTCAAAGGGAGAACAGCAGCCGGATTAAAGAACTGAGCCCAATGAATCTGCTCCACTTTCTCATCAGCTTCAAGGACCCTCACAGGCATCTCCAAATCAGCACCCACAAAGCTGCCTGCATGACTTGTTGAGCCTCAAAGGGCCCTCAGCAACTTCAAAAGGCTCAATCTGGAGCAAGATGACAGGCAGAGTCCCCTGCAACACTGCAAGTGTGTCCGCCCCTCCAGCAATCTGCAACCTTCACACGGCCCAGATGGATCAAATAGTCACTTTTGCTTACAAAGACAGCAGTTTCTTTTCATATTCAAGCTGCCAGTCTGTTACACTTTATGAAAAGCTTTAAACCTTTTGAGAAACCAAGAAGTTTCTCACATCCAGCCGAGTACAAACTCCAAGCTTTCATTTTTAGTAGCAGTCACCTTTGTTACACAAAATTCAGCAGTGAGATAGCGAATGGTTCAATCTATTGCCTCCTTCAAACCATCCCTTTCATACTCTGCTCCATCCCAGCACTAGTGGTCTGAAGCAGAGAGGACAAATGAGGATTCACAAGCGTTAACTCATTTGCACACCACTGTTCCTGTTCAGGCAATCACTTCCAATGCCACGTAGCTCATCTGAGGAGACACTCCTGCTCATTTGCCCTCATACACTGAGCTTCACAGTTAGTGCCTTTCCTGCATGTCTCACTGCAAGCCCTGGGTTTTATTGAGAGATGATAAAAACACACTTTCTTCCAGGAAAAAAGCTTTGCTGTTACGCATTTTGTACTTCCTGGCTGTGAAAGATGCTTATTTTGTCCAGACTTTTGTATTGGTTGTATAAGAGTGCATATCCAAGCTGCCCTACCAGGAGGTAAAAACAGATATGCAAATACTTACTGAAGATTTATTAGCAAAAATATGTATACAAACTCCAGCCTTCAAAAAGTTTGAAAATCTGCTTTTGTTCAGCACAAAAATCCAGTTTGCTGCACTTTGCCAGAAACAACGGAAATCTGTCTTCTTATGAGATTTAACCACCCTGGGTCAAGTCTTTCTCATCTTCCCTTTTCAACCGTTTCCCATCAAAATACGTAACAGATACCAGTGAACTGAACATTTCATAAGAAACATCTCTAAGCTCAACTTTCACAGAAGAAACTATGTTGGTTAAAAAAGAAAGAATTGCCTGAGAAGGCTGATTGTGTTCACTAGCTCTACCCTCTGCACAACCATGCCATGACCCACTGAAAAAGCCTGGAAGAAGTCCTCCCACTCTGGTCAGTCTTCTGTCCCATGAAGGTAAACCCAGACAGGAAATTTTTGGTTGAAATAAAGGAAAAGACTTACCAGCCCACCCTTCATCTGCAGAAAGGTGGCTCAAAGAAGGATGACAACTTCAAACAGAGAGAGAGGAGAAGCATAAATACTTCAAAATACTCTCAGGCCATGTCCTGCTCCATCTGGGAGCTGATTAGATCACCGAAACGACAGGATCACCTCCTGCCCATCTGGCAAGCAAGATAAGATGACAGATCATAGAATCACAGAATGGTTTGGGTTGGAAAGGACCTTAAAGATCATCTAGTTCCAACATGGGTAGGGACATCTCCCGCTAGACCAGGTTGCTCCAAGTCCCATCCAAGCTGGGATAGGAAGATAAGTAGGAAGTGGTTTTTATTTAAACCTCCCAGCACTGCCCAAGTAGACTGGACCCTTTTCAAGGCACAGCCACACTGTACTCATGTGCTGAATCTCTCCTGATCTGGCAGGGGAGCAGAGAGTGAGCGGCAGAAAAGGGAGAGGAAAGCCTGCAGCACAGGGCTCCCGGCTTCCGGCAGATATGGGCAAGAGATTTTTAAGAAGAGGGAAGATAAGCGAGAAAAGGAGAACAAAAAAAAAACCCAAACCAACAAACCACCACGTGATCAAAAGCTCTGCCTGCCCTCAAAAGTGGCAGTGACTGTGCTCAGTAACAAGGGTTTGAAATTCAAGGTGCTGGTGCTTGCAGCAGGCGTGTTTTCTGGTACCAAGAGACAAGGTTTGAGCTGGAGGGGAGAGGAAGAGGAGGGAAGAAGAGATCAGAAGACGAATAAAAAAGCTTCAGTGAGTTAAGCAAAACTTCATGTTAGGAAGATTTATCCCACAGTTTCACAAAGGGGCAAGGAAGGCAGTGTGGGAACTCAAGGTGTTACTTCCTGGGGATATCCCCTCCACATTTCTGAGCTGAAACAAAACAAGTTCAGTAGCATTGCCAGCTCTTAGGATCTTACTGCAAGCCTGACAACAGCTGTGGGTTTATTCTGAAAGCACCAGCCCCTAGATCCATGTGGTAAAGAGAAAATGAAAAAAAAGGAAAAAGCAATTGAAAAAAAAAAAATAAACAAAGCCCCTACCATTATGGCTGCATGAAAAGCTAGGAAGAGGCCAGAATTTAGATGCTCTTATCTGTAAAGTAAATAAAAATGTAACTAAATTGAATTTTAATCTTACATTATTTTTATTAGTATTATTAACGTATCACAGTGAAAATATCAGATCAGATTGTGATGTGGGATAAACAAGGAATGGTGCCTACAGGGACAGGATTGGTGGTGACTGTGCAACATGCCCACAGCATGGGCAATTTAAATCAAGCCAACAATCCTTTCTGGGAAATCCCAGCACACACATTCAATGCAGTCACCAGCATTTAAAGCAACACATCTTAGAAATCTGACCAAACAGAACTTCAGTGTTATTTGCAGAATTGTTGGGGTAGTGGAGGCTTTGTATCTGTATGATCAACTCTGCACCCACAATCTTCAGTGATATACAAAACATTAATGCACACAAATCCTTTTTTGCTCCTCCTCGTTTTTATAACCATCCATATGCATTGTATATGAGACCCAGAAAACACATGCAACCCGCATGTGCTAGAATGGGTTAAAATAAATCAACCATTTTCAAATTTGAGAGAGATTTAATAAACACAGAACTCGTACTTAAGGTGTTTCCAAGTGTTCCAAACGCCCCAGGAAAGTAGAAAAAAAATATGTCTCTCATGTAAGAAAAATCTATGTATTGCTCGCTAATTTGAATAGTTTTGATGTTGAAAGAAAGAGTTAAAAGTTCATCTGGTGTAGAAATAATGACTAACCCCTTACAGTGCCTCACACAAACACGAACTGCAGTTGTGGGTTCTGACACCAAACTGAATTCAGGATTGCATAACCTACCCTTCAATATCAGATTAAATATTTAATAATTGGATTCAAAATATGTAATGCTAATTTCTTATTGATCAACACACTATATAGCAGCAAATCACAGAGAGAAAAGTTGGCTTGGTACTTCAACAGTTGTTTGCAGATGCACATGTCCTAAGGGAGCATGTCCAGTATTTCCAAATACAAGGGGTCTGTACCTCTAAACCCAAGCATTTCTTAGGCCCCAATGTTAATTATACATTTAAAAAAATATATAAAAATACAGCTAAAAACTGTCATCAACTGTATTTGCCAAAAAAATACAATCTGCATTCATAAGAGTAACTATTATTAAAGGCATTTTCCATTTGTTTTATTTTCAGAGCATTATGTAACAAGAAGGATGCCCTGCTCAGGATGTGGAGCTGTAGGTCCAGTACAGAACTCAATGTCCACCTGGAGTCTCATCAGTAAACACAGGAAATTTAAGGTGAATCTATAAGACGCACTCAAGAGTGAAAACAGATGACATTTGTTGCATTTTAAATAAAAAAGCTCCGTCATGAAGACTACTCCAGCAAGCAGTGTTTACAGCTAAAAACAGCATCTCAGACCAGCACAAGTGATAGGGAAGAAGAGTTGTCTCTGCAGAACATCTCCACGCGCTGCAGGCGAGCGTGACCGCTGGCTCTGCACCACAGCCCCGAGAAGAAGCCATCCCTTCGGCTGCCTCTGACACAGCAGTTCACAAAGTCTTCTACAATCATCTGTTCAGACTCCAACCCCTACCATGAATGTCACTGCTTGGAGCAAATCTGCTAACTATGAGCATCCTAACTGGGTATCCAGCTAGCCCATGCCTCAGGCCAAAAACCCAGCAGTTCTGGGAAACCACTCATCTGCATTTTCTAAATTTATCCTGAAACAGAGCTGGGCTCTCATAATCACTAACCAACCACACAAGGCTGTCCAGCACTTATGGCCCCTATAATTTTTGGGAACACTTCCAGATCAGGATTGCTGGGGGAAGAGAAACAATTTCTTCTCATACCTTACTAAATATTCTCAAATCTCTTCTAAATCTCTTCTTTCTCATCCTCACAGGTCTGTTTCCATGATCTCCCAGGACTACAATTTCCAAGTGGGAAATCAGAAACAGTAAAAAGCTGTTTCTATCACATAGACTAAGCCTTCTCTCTCTTCTGTATTCAGAGGTGGCTACATACAAAACAAAGGAGAGGAGGGAGCCAAAGAATGAAAAGTCTTCACAGGGATGTGGGAACACACAAGGAAGTCAGTAAAAGTTGAAGCATGATGTGGGTGAGTAGGTGGAAAGAGAGAAACACAAACTCTCCCTGCTCCATCACATTCACACCTGGTTGCCCCATCCTCCCACTCCCAGTCTGCTCTCTGCTGTGGCCAGAAGAAACCCACAGCACCTCAGCATCTTTCTAATCATGATATTAAAGCTATTAAATAATGGTGTTTCAATTGAAAATCCTAATACGCAGAAACAGCCACAAAACTAGATTCTGTAGGTCACTGCCCCTCCTACACTGCTCCAGACACACTGCTGCTTGTAGCCAAACAGCATCTCCTTAACACACACCTCTGAGTCCTTTTTCAGTGCTCTTCTAACATTTTTGAATCCCTCTTAAAACATTAATCTTGTGCCATCATTTGTAGAGACAAAGTCAGCTGTTCTCCTGCCACACCACAGCAAGCCATACCTCAAACCCAGCTCCCCAAATAGCCATCAAATGGTTTTGCTGCTTGGTTTGGAGTGGAAGAACAGATGCAGAAACAGCAGCACTAATTCAATAAACCTTACAGCCCCTGATTCTGCTTAACCAGAAATAAAATATATGTATACCATGTGACTGATTTTAAGATCAAGCTTAAACACTCTGCTGAACATGAACTGGGTATTTCTGAAATTAAACACTTGCTTAAAGGGCCTGCTAAATGGGGGTGCAAAAAAAAAAAGGACATACAAGGCAAATCCTCTTGCAGCTCTGGCTCAGAAAAGCAGAAAAGTGTACTTAGTTATAAAAGTAAAGTCACTGAAAAAGCTTTCTTATATGAGAGGCACCACGAAGATTACAACCCAGACTTCACCAATTACTTATGTAAAATCAGAACAATAGCAAGTGATAATCATGGATTGCAAAACATTCACAAAACCCTTCTGTTACCAGTGAGTTATTCCTCATGTGTGTTAATTAAATCATTTTAATTTTGGAAATACAGACTTGTACTGATTTACAGTTTCACAGACTGAGCCTCCCAATAGTTACCAGGAAATCTGAAGGGAAGAGCAATCCTAGAGCTGTGCAGAAGCACTTTAGAGCAAAAAGCAGAGAAACCAGCAAAAGTAAAAAAAGTTTACAGTAAAAAACGCAGAGACTATTTTAACTCTTTGCAGGGATTAGAAAAACATAATTTTTATTTTTCTTTTAATGGGCTTTATTTTTCTCTCACCTCCCTTTTTCAGAGGACATAAATCACTCTCAGCTGTGAAGGAACTACAAGCTCTTGGCTTTGCTGGGGAAAGAAAGGTTGCTAGACAGAAATAAAATCAGCAACCAGATCAGAGCTTGTATGTTTTACAAAGCAGCACTTCCAACCTCTCTGCCATCCCGCACGCTCCGGGTGTCTTGGAGCCATTTCCCCACCGCCGTAAGAGCCCTGCAGAACATGGAGCTGGCAGGGGATTGTGTTACTGCCCTGACTGCACTGGGGAACACCAACTCCTGCACTCTGCAGCTGTCCAGTTACTCACAGAGTTCCACCAGCCCGTTTAATGACCGTGCTGCCTCTCCGGAGCCAGCACCCTGCAGTCAGCATCACCCAGCTCCAACACCGGGGAGCAACAGCCTTCAAACATGGACCCTTCACTCTGGAACTCACTCCTACCACTTGGAAATTGATGAAACTCAGAGAGGGCTTTGCAAACTGTGCTGTTTCCAAAGTTATCTTTATATATAAATCTTTATACATATAATTTTTTCCCTATGAAACTACTGCCCTTCTGCACTATCCTATTCCATTCTCGCTGCCCAACACTGTTTACTGTGCAGTTTTCACCTCGGAGATAAAACGAGTCCCCTCAGGAATGATATACAGCTGATGAACGTTTACTGATGATGAATATTTAATTGCTTACATGAATATTTATTAGTGAATGCTACTATCAACACCCTGCTCTCCATCCCTGGTGACCTACGTGGGCTCTGTGACAGTTCCTTGTTTGGGTCTCAAAAGAACCAGCACCTTGCTTGTCTGAGGATGAAGAGCCAGTGCACACCACAGAACACAATACTTCCAGAGATGGAAAACTTACATAGGAAGCATCTTTTATTTTTTTTACATGAAGTACTGCAAAAGCTGAGAAGGGAAAGTTCATCAGATAAACAGAAATTCAGAATGTCACCAGTGTAATTAGTTTTTGAGAAAAATATTTACACTGCAGCTGAATCAAGCTACTTTGCAGACAAACCAAGGCAAAACTACAACAATGGAGAAGGTTTTATGTCTGCTCTTTAATGACTGTATCCTAATTATGGCAAAATTTCACCCCTTCCCAATGCTGACTGGGAGAATCACTGTAAAATGCAAAGTCCTGCAAATTAGCAAGCAAGAGAACAATAAATTCCCCCCAAGGATAATGCATCACAAAACACGCTGCATTCATTTATTTGGCGTAGTGCAGTTTAATTACTTGTAAAAATAATGCCTCCTTTGTAGGGGCCCTCACTGACATGCGTTGCTGCTCTATGTTTTGCTGAGTGGGACGAGCTGTGTGCCAAATTTGTGTGCATGGATTATACAGCATGAGCATAGGCAGAGCGCAGAAAGGAGGTTGAACAGTGTCCTTTGTGTTTTGACAGCACATAAATGACACTCGCTCTCCTCACAGAATTTTCTCTGTTTTGAAACTCGGTATTTCTCCTCCCAGTAGGGATTTTCAAGTCTCGATCCCATCTTATTGCAGAAAGTGCTCAGCATAATAAAAATCACTGCTGGGGAATCAGGATGTGCCCATCCTGTCGCCATCACCCTCCCATGGGGAGCGGCTGTGGCCATCCCCGTGTCACTGCTCCAGTCAGTCCCAAGGTTGTATCACGATGCTCCACCACCATCCCCCCCACTGAGAAAGGGAACCATGATTTCCAGCCAGCACGGATTTCTGTTCGTAGGGCTTCACGGGAATAGGAAGGTTTTCAGAGTCACGGGACCTGTGGCATGGCTGTCAGATGTTCATACATGGTATTTCCAGCCAGCGGTCCAAGAGGAAAATGAAGCATAATGAACAGTTTAAGGATACACCAAGAAAAACAGGAATTGGGACCTTGATGGTAACATTACTGCAGTTGCTTGTGTCTTATTTTCAAAGACAAACTGCAAAGGTGATCAGAGAAATCCCATGGATTGGGCCAGCAGCATCCCTTAAAGGCAATGGCACAGGACAGTGTCATGGAATCCCAGTCCTCTTTTCATTCCACTGATCGAGAACTGCCATTCTAGTACTGGAGCCAGTTGTGAAATACTTCACCAAACACATGAATAGCTGTTGTAATAGTTTTGTTTACTTCCCATTTTTATTTAAATTACCAGCTCTACTTGCATTCAGGTTGCAGTGCTTGCTGTGAGCTCTATAATCAAGTTTTGGCCGGCTTAAGCTTCCTGGCAGTATGCAAAGCCTGTTAATGTAGTTAGTCTCACTTTGGAGAACCTTGCTGCAGCTACAGGATGAATTTGCACATCCCATTTTTACAAGATAGCCTGTAAGATGGCTGTGTTTTCACAGCATGACTGTTGAACTTGATGGAGAAAAATGTAATGCTGTCATCTTCTCTGTATTAATGCCAGCAAGGGTGGCAGGAGAAGATATTAGAGAATAGGTCCCATCCCACACTGCACCTTCTCCTTCACCCTAACTTTCCATATGGTTGCCTGAATTTAAGGATAAAACTTAAATGCAATCACTCCAGCAATACAGATCATATTTTCTGCCCTCCAACACTGCACCCAACAACTACAGAAAGCAGAGTAAGTTACCATTCCTAACAGGGGATGTTGCATGATAATGTGGACAACACAGCAGACTCCTAAACGTGACATTGGGTCACTCAACATAAACCCCAAGTATCTGAGAAGTCAATTCAGAAACACGAAGTTTATAACAAAGCTTAAGAGAACTAGGCATCAGAATAACACACACGGAGACTAAATCTTTTCTCCTACACAAACAGCCCCCTCGAGATTTTTTTTTTAAGCTCTTTGTCTTTATTAGCCTCAGCTATTAAAGCTAGATCTCCAAATATTTGCTATTCAAAACTAACGTGCCATCTTCCAAAGGATTCCTTGTAAAGCAGTGCAATAAATGCTCATGCCACTAGTTACTTGCTACGTGTTGTAAGACCTGGCTGCTTCTCAAGACCATTTACAAGACACCTGTTTCTGTTAAATATCCTGTTCTCCTTTAAATATTTGCATTAATTCTTACCTATTTTTTTTTTAACCTATACCAGTAAAATGCCTATTCTCTACAAGATGCTGCCTTATTTCAATATAATCATCACTATTTCATTTAAAGGACACAACAGTCTACCACCATCACAATGCCTGTTAGCTCCCCTCCTCTGGGCTGTTGTGCTTGTTTGAAGAAAAGCTTTTTCATTTGTGTTTGCATAAGATTTGTCTTAAATAGTCAGTATTACAATGACTCACTTTGGGCTTTGTGAGACAGCTGGAAGCAGAGCACTGAGCAACAAGAAAACCCCCCCAAAAAATACCGTTGTATTTCCCCTAAACCCTCAGAACTGCCCCCATTGCTGCTAGCAAGAACGGTAAAAGCAAAATTATACCAAAATTGCCTTTAAGGGTGGAGTATAAGACACCACTGAGTGACAATGTACAGCAAAGCCAAGCACAGTAGAGAATGGAAAACCAGCAGAGGAACCACCAAATCATCCTTACTCTGTCAAAAGCTGGTGCAGCTTCTGGTAGCCCCTCTCCAAGGCCAAGCTCACAGGCGTTGCCCCTTCGTTGTTGTGGATGCTGAGAGCTCCTCTTCCACCCGGCTGCTGGAGCAGAAACCACGTCAGCCGCAGCAGACCCAGCCTCACCGCAAAATGCATCAGTGTTTCCCGAGGGATGTTCTCTGGGAAGGGAGAAAAAGAAAGAAAGAAATGGGAATTTGGAGGCTTGCGGGTTAGGGGAATGTTATATCCCCACCTCCCAGCCCCACCACACAGCGGCTGGCATGGGGCTGACAGCCCAAAGGAACCTGAAGCACCTGGAAAAACAGCCTGGTTGCCAATATCCAGGAGACACCAGTCTTAAAGTGAGGGACACGCTACGGTGGGACTGGAAGCGCTCAGGATCTCTCATGCTGAGATTGACCACAGAAGTCAGTGTGAAAACCCCACCATTTATTGAACAGCCACAGCCACCACCAAGCTACAGCATGTCCAAAGAGAAGCACGGCCAGGTGGGTTTTCCTGGATGTCCAAACCTCACACACCCAGGACCAGGTTTTAGGGGATGGACAGATTTTGTTATAACAAGATGCTGATTTGTCCCAAGGCATGAAGAAAAAAAATACAATTACATTTGATGCATAAATCCAAAGCAGTTATAGAAGAGAACTGTTTAAAAACTCATATGGATTAAAAAAAAAAAGAAGCAAGGGTTTTCTTTCCTGGTTTGATTATGCCTCAGACCAGCTTTTCTCAGATTAATACAGTAGCTCTGTGATTCTGAGTAGCAGAATAAACTACCAATCTCCACCGCTGCTTTTTGTGTTTAATAACCGTGACCTTCTAATTTGGTTAAAGTCACTCTTGAGCCTGAGCTTTCATCTCAGAAAAATATCCCCCTACTCCAAAAGCTGCAGCCCTAGAATGATGCTCTGAAAAGCTTTAACCAGAAATGAGCTCCAGATGCACTGCTGAAATCCAGCATTTGCAGATCAAAGCCTGTTATTTCTGTATGAAAGGCAAAAGCATTTGGGTTAAAAAAACTGCAAGAAATAAAAATTTGTTCTTTTAATTAACAAAGGATTTCAGTATTGACTGAGAGCAACGACAACAAAAAAGCACCAACTGGGTCTCAGAAAGCCATGCCAATGATCACACTTGGTATAAACCCTTTAATATCACAGAAATTATTTACTGACTTATTAATCTGGGTGCCAGCCAAACCTATACAACAGGTTTTAAAATGCATGCACATAATGGCTTTAGGATTTAATTTTGTATTTTTTTCTTTAAGAAGTGTGCCCCAAGAGAAATCACTTCTTCAAAGTGCTCCTGTTTTTCTTGCTTACTTTCTTTAGGGACATCATTAAGACCTTCGGTGAACAACAAAACAAAGCAAAACCAGGCAGTTGTCCCCTGCCTCACACACAATTTTTCACAACTTTTTGGATCAAATTCTGAAGAACTAATCTGTATTCAAGAACCAAAGGCTTTCTGGCACCATTTCTCTTCCGAATGACTCCAAATGAGGTCTCTGGGCTACAAACCAAGCCTTCCCCCTAACCTCCTCTTGATTACCGTAAAGCAAAAGCAAGCTGCCCTGAATACACGAGTGTGTCTGAATGGAGGTTCTAGCTGATCAGAGAAAAAAGGGAACGGCTGAGCTCTCCCAGAAACAAATTCTCAGCCTTTGGCTAAGTAATGAGAAGGATTTGGGTATTAAATGTTACAGAGCGTAATGATTTAGAAATAGCACAACAAGGAGGTTAATCAATGGTTGCAGCCCTGGGTTTAAAGAAAAATGAAAAACAGGATACCATATAGACAGTCACAAGGGAAAGGGTACTCATGAGGCTGCAAAATGTGGATATAGGTAGGACTTATCCAGAGGGAAAGCAAATGCTCAAAATTTTACTCAATGAACTTGTACAGGCACAAAGCTCCCACACTACCTGTACACTGGCTGGCAGAGCCAACATAATTAATGTGGTGTAACTCTTCCTAGAGATGTAGGAGGCACAAAAGCACCTCTGTTAGAGCAAACAAGTGGCATCTAAATAAAGAATGTGTTGCACTGGTCTGACCACGTTCTGTTCTCGCAGGGGATCCCCTGTTCTAGCTGCTTTGTTGAAAGGGAAAATCATCTTCCTAACCAGAACAGACTGCCTTGCCCCAGAGCTGAGCAGCGCAGACCTGCAAAGCATAAGCACAGGTGCCTGGACCAAAATGCTTCCTCCTCCTGCAGCTGAGAGCATTACTGATAACTGAGAGCAGTACTTCTGCTCACCAGCTCATGGTTCACCACTGAACACACACTACCAACTGCAAGTTCTGCAAGATGCAGGCAGATACTTCTCTTGTCCCTGAGCCAGATGGGTGCCTCTCTCTGTCTCACATGTCCACAGATGAAATGGCCCCTCCCAGCTGTCACAATGCCTCCCCAGTGGTCTCAGTCTGCTCATATGGCTGCGCCTTCTCAGAACATCTTTCCTGTTCTATTAAAACAATCTTCTTTATCACTGAAGCAGCAGACAGGGTAGTTCCAGAGTTTGGATGGAGGTGGCTGCAAACACAAGTGAAGTGAATGTGGCCCTGCCCTGATGCCTTTGGGCGGTGACAATGTGCACACAGGATCTGCACAAGAAGAAGTGGCGTGTTGCCACCAGAGCATATTAAACACACAAGCTCACTCTCCACTTTTGGAAGGCTCTGCCTCACACAGAACCTGGCACGAGGCCACCCTAACAGATGGGCACAGATGATGGCAGCAAAGAGACAAAGTACTGTACATCCAGCAACTGCAGGGGCCCCAGGCAATGGCTTTGGAAGGTTCTGGAGTGTGCAAAACTTGCATGATGACAGTTAAAAAGGCATGTGCCATCTGTGGGCTGGATTAACTACTAATATATAATGAAAATACATCCGTTGGTGTATGGTGTTGCTCAAAACTAGACAATAGCTGGTCTGCATCAAGTATGGACATTTTGCTGGATGGAGAGGGGAGGAGGACAGACTTCAGACTTCCTGCCTTTGAAGAGATGAGGTTTGTCACATCAAATGTTGGAAATCTAGTCAATTATTTTAAGATCCTGTCATGGTGCAAAATGAAATGCATGAAAGAATATCAAAAGCTTTAACATGCAAAAGCCAGAGCTCCTTCTCCTACCACATACCAAGCAAGAGCTCCTCATCTTAAAATGGCTGTCGTTTGAATGTCAACAAGAAGCTTCTGGTAATTAGGAAACTGTGGAAATACAAGACACGCTATACTGAAAAGGCCAAGATTGTTTTGCTCCTTTCTCGTTTCCTAGTAATAGGCAAGAGTTGAAACATATGATTATTGCCCCATAATGGCAGGGTACTCTAGTCCAGCTGGCAATACACAAGACTTTGGATATACTATTTTTCTGTAATTTTTTTCTGCTGTGATACATGAACAGACAGTTTATCTGAGCAACTGAGGACTAAATTTCCATAGAAGACTGTCAAATGTACTTTGCTAATAGTAAAGGATTAAGGTTTAAGGTGCTATTAGCACAAAGCAAATAAGCATTGAAGGGAAAAAAAAAAAACTTTTGGGGATGACATGCCCAAAAACACTAAGTAAAAACTTTCATATTAATCCTGATTAAATAACAAAAAAACCCCTACTATTCCTTTTTAAAAATAACTTTCCAGATAGAGTAACCTACACCTAATGCTCAGTTTAACCTCCACGCCCTGAGACATCTCATGAGCCAGCCATGGAATGGGGTAGCATTGCTTCGTCTTCCTGTGCTGGTGACCCTTACTTGGTTCTTACCCAAATTCATGTATACTCAGCAGTTTGGAAATCTACCATCAAATCTGGCCTCAAAATCTTGCATTCTGCTGGTAATGTTCTCACTGCTCAGATCAGTTGTTGAGAAACAAGGGTAAAAAACCCCAGAACCAAGCTACCACCTCACACTGAGGTCCTAGAGGAAGGCTCCAGCAGACAACTGCACTGCAGAAAGGTCAAGGCAAAGATGTTGTGTTTGGAGTTATGAGCTCAGTTAATAAAAAGATGTGTGGGTAATTCCTTGCTTAATCTGATAAACAAGAAACTTTTCAAAGCAGACCAAAAGATCTCCATGTCCCCATTCCTGCTAATATCAAAGAGAACAAGAACATTCTCATGCCAACAATTTCTCAGCCACAGACTAAACGGTACATCTCAGTCTTGAGCAGCACATTTCTGATGCTGTCTGAGCAAGAATTGCTTTCTGCTTCCCATTTTGCACTGCAGAGGGCACTAAATTTAGTTATGGAAAAGATTTTTTACATCTTATCAAGGACTGTTGCTGAACAGAGCACCTTGTGCTGTCGGCACTGAACAGATCAGGCTGATTTATACCATACCGTCCTTTATCAGAGAGCACAGAAGCTGAGCAGCAGACTGGAAAGGATATGAAACCCAACCAGAAGAACACCTGTAACTATTACATTGAAAGGGTTCCAAGAGAAACTAAAACAAGAGTGCAGCAGATGAACAGATTAAAGCTCTATGTCTGAAATACATCATCGGTAGCATAACTTTAGCATCCTCCCATGGGAAAAAGACTAGGTACTAATAACCAAATTCTGAAAGTTTTTAAAAGGATTTGTAGGATGTTTTGTTTAAAGTAAGATTTTTTTTGGTGACTTTCTCTCTTCAGACATTCTCCTTTCCTGCAAAAAAACCCCAATTCATGATCTCTATTCACGATGACACTCACATTGTCCTGTACACTGAAATCCTACTGGTTTTGTACATGAAGCTATTAAACCCATAACCCTAATACACTCAGGCTATTTCAAACCAGGGCAGAGAGTTTCCCTCTATACCCAGCCCCTACCTGGCAAAGTCATGGAGTTTAATTTCCCAAACAGTACTTATTGAAGGACGGTGTTTATCCTGCAGTATTTCTGGGAAGCTGTATATATTCAACACATCAGTAACTGCAGTCAGTTAAGTGTTCTATGTAATCTGATGGTCTCCTGGTTATCTGCTTGAAAACCTGGCTCACTATCTCACAGCAGTCCTTACACTTCCAGGGGAATTGCTCCATATCGTGGTGATCACAGCAATCCTCCTCTGCCAACATTAACCAGCTCCTGAAGCACCACTTCGGAAAGCTCACACAACCAAAAACTAACCATAGCTCTGGGTTTCACCACTCACTTTTAATAAGCAAAATGAAAAGACTGTTTCCTCAAAGGTTTTGTCAGAATATTACTTCCAAGTTATTTTGAAAGAGATCTGTTTATTAGTGATACAATTAAGCTCTCTAAGCTTTTCATACCTGAGCCTTAGATCCTCCCTAATTTTTTCCTCCCTTTTTTCCCCCACTGCAACATAAACAAGCCATAATTATTACTCATACCTCAAAATATTCAGTTGTGGTTTTCTAGTTAGCTTATTTTCTCATCAGTAATTTAAAATAGAACCTCACAGTCCTGTATTTACATTGCATACATCCTCAGGATACATATTAAATTTTGATTTCTAGACATAAAGTGTAACAATCTGTTCCATTTAAATAGCTGCCTTTAAATGCCACTGAGAACAGTAAATAGCCATACTTTTGACAGCAGTAACAACTATGTTCTTTAGAAAGTTACAGAGCAC
Organism: Cnemophilus loriae; assembly: GCA_013397755.1. Taxonomy (NCBI): domain Eukaryota; kingdom Metazoa; phylum Chordata; class Aves; order Passeriformes; family Corvidae; genus Cnemophilus; species Cnemophilus loriae. The sequence goes on from VZTF01000420.1 coordinate 1,152,842, forward strand.
TTGTAATTATTAAGACAGACATGATTATATGGCACCTGAAAGAAATGCTGTGTTTGGAATACCACAGTAACAAGACTAATCCTTAATTATGGATATTCTGAAATGGTGCATGCCATTGGAGTTCATACAGATAGACAGATAACCAAGAGCAAGGCCCAGGAACTGCTTGCTGTGGAGGGACAGTGTACGGCTTGTGAAGAGCACAGTTGTGTCTCAGGGACCGTGCTCTCCCCCAGCCACACACTGTCCTTCTGGGGAACAGAAGGACTGGGGCTCTCTTCTTCCTGGGCTCTCTTCTGCCTCCCAGTTCATCCAAACAAATGGTTGACTACCCTCTGCCTGTCCCAGCAAGAGAATGGAGCCCAAAGACCTCTAATGTCAGGAGGTGCTCCCGTCCCCAGTTCTGTGGTTGTGTCTGTTTACTGACACAGTAGATGAGTTCAACAGCCTCAGGAGACAGAGCTGGGTGAAACTTTTATCAGCCTCTCTGCCCTCTGGGGTGACAGCAGTGAACTCCCAGCCCTCTGCTCGAAGCCTGGCCAGGGCTGGGTGCAGGCAAAAGCAAGGAGAAGCCTCCACACAAAGCCACCCCCTCCTCAAAATTCAGCCTGGAGTTGTGCTCAATGGTAGATCTCGTACCCAGCTTCTGCCTGCAGAAAGCCATTACTTCCTAACTTTTGCAAAAGTTAGACTCCTGCTTTGGGCCTCTGAAACATCAACCTTTACCCGTGGTTGACAGCAGCAGCTTCTCTGAGCAGCAGTTCCCCATCAGGCCGTGGCGCTCCGGGAGCTGGCGAGGGCTCTCGGCTCGCTCCTGCCTTCAGAGGTTTTGCTGAACAGCAGCGTTTTGTTTCCAGCCCGCAAGAGCCCATAGAGACGTGCCAGCTCAGAGGCAGCGCTAAACATCTTTCAAGAAGGGATCTGACGTTTTCTTTTGTTCTCATTTCTATAGTATTTTCTCCTTTGAGAAGGTTATTTGAAGTTATCTGGTGCTGACATTTAGGGAAATGTGAAGCATGAATTGGAATAGCTGTTCATAGGTAGTGACGCAGCGCAGGACAGGGTGTCCCACTGCAGGCCCTGCTCAGAATGTGCCTAATTGTTCAAACGCTCCTACAGTGCAATCTTTGCAGAGCTTCCCTCTCTCCCACACGCAAATTAACACACAAGCACCAGTATAAGGGTGCTATATTTTAGCACAGAGGTTTTTCTAATCTAGCACTCCATCATAAACCAGGGACATCTCTTCCATCTCACTCTAGCAAAACAGAGTTTCGTGACCAAAAGGATGCTTATGCATGCTAATCCTTCCTTTCACAATCACAGAATTTCCCCCAAATTCCCTACGTATAAATATCTCACTGCAAAAAACTACCAGATAACTCTGCCTCTAACAAAAAGAAACTTATTTTATAGCACTTATATTTTTGGATGAAATTTGCATTTAGTGACATTATATTTATTTGCTTCTATCTACACGCACCTCACTACAAGATGCCAAAACACTCAAGAGTTACAGAATTTGGCATTGCAGAGGTCCCCCTTCTCACTGTGGATGCCACAGATGCTCCAGAGGTCCATTAACATTCAGAGCCCTGCATAACCACAACTTCCAGGCACACAAGCGCATGCTGAGCAAACCAACGTAAATCTTATGGCCTGGTTTCCCTAAGCGCTGATTTTCCAAAGAATAATCAAGTCAAAAAGAGAAACCAGATCTCAGCCTTCCTGCAAAATCAGCAACAAGTCAGAGTTTCAAAGTTTTCGTTAAGATCACTGCTGTGACCATATTTTTATCACTTAAACCAGAAATGTCTGCATTATCACAACACTCTTCAAATGCAGAAAGAAACATCAGTGACTTCCACACAGAGGAAAAGAATAACGAGTGTTTATCTCCTTGTAAACATACGACAGCTGCTGAATTTCTATCAAAGAACCATTAAATATAATCAAATGTTTTAATGTCTGCTAACATGGGAATTGCCTGTCCTTCTATTGAGGTTTCCAAAAGCAGTCAGCAAGCTGGAGAAAAATAAAGCAGGAAAATCTCCCGTGGAAAATCCTGTTGCAGACAGCAGAACTGAGCCTGCTGTGCCGAGTGAGCCACGTCCCAGCCCTGTTCAAGTGTTTGTGCCATTGCATCCTATAAAAGATAACCGATGTCTCACAGTCACATTCCTGAAGTGAAACTATTTGTCAAAATACCCTGAGAATTTACAGCAAAGATTTGTACATACTGGAACTAGTCCCCCAGTCCCACGTGTGCTTCCTTTTACTCCTTGGTGACAAAATAACCATAACTCCAAGGACAGACACACCACAGCACCCCAAACACCTCAGCACTTCTGCTTCAGCAGCTACCAGAGACTCTGGGACAGCCTTGGGGTTTATTTATAAGCTCTCAGTAGCCCTCACTGCTGTGGTTAAAGGTCAAGTTTTCCCACCCTTCCCTTCTTTTATTTGCAAAATTGTCCAGGCTTATTTTGGGGAACTGCTGCATTAGACCAGCCAGTGTGCAACCAGGGAAGTGATACAAACCCTCAGGGGAAGAGCCGCAAATTCTCCAAGAAAAATAAAATGTATTTTTCATGTTACAGTCGCTTTGCACCTGTGCTATAAAACCAACATTTACTACAAGCACCAAATTTCTGGCACAAGGATATTTCCAGGAGCATCAGGTATTCCGCACACAGGGTTCTTTCAGCATACAGCACCATGCTGATCCACATACCATTGTTAAACACACAAAAAAACCCTTTCAGGGTGTATGTGAAAATACTGTCAGCTCATGCTATTTTGTAAGAGAAGACCCGGAGAAATCATGAGTTATGATTATATATTTTATACCTTATATATTCTAAGGAGGCTGAAGGGCAAGGTATGGGATGAGGATGGACATCACATCCCATCTCCGAGCACAGAGGCCACCACACCCTTTGGAAGGTGCATGGCAGGTTCCCAAGGCAGGAAACCCTTTCTCCCAGGCTTTTTACCTCTGTCCCAACCTGCAAATCTCACTGCGCCCCAGAGGTCCTCACCGGTCAGGGACTGGTCTGCTCCCAGCACGTTCCATTCTGCTGGCAGCTTCAGGTGTCGAAATGCCAAGGCCACTTTCTCATCCAAAAAGTCCACGTCTGCAGCAGGTGGCCTTGACCGGTCCAAGAACCGTGTGAAATTCAGCGCCTGCTGGTTGCCAGCACAGGTGGCCAGAAACTGGGCGGCATCGTAGGCTTCATCCTGGACAAACTGGAAACTCTCTTCTGCCACAACCAGAACGGGGTGGCCTTCTCTAGAGGCACAAAGTGCCACCTTCACTGTCTCACAGCAGTCATGGCCTGCAAAATAAAATTCAGACAAATGGTAAAAAAAAAGGAAAACGGCATGGGCCGAGGAAACGCAACTGAGCAATTCCTTTGACACACACACTCTTTGCATTAAATCAAATAAGACCAAGTTATTGAGGGTCACAACTCAAAAATAACGCTGACTTTGGAATTTTTATGTATCATCAGAGATAAGTATTTCTTATAGATTTTAAAAGGAAAATATGTATCACTTCTCTGTCCCAGTATAAACCAAGAACTACAAGCCACCCAGTCTATTTATATTCAGCAACAAGCAAACTCAAGAGTTTTAAGTAATTTAAGTAAAGATTCTGCTAACATACCAAAAGCCAGATTATATGGACAAACTTTTCTTTCGCAGCTCTGCAGGACTCCAGTAACTCATCAGAAACTAGAATCTGAGTGCTGCAAAACTACATACTCCGAATGCTGTCACAACACTTGGTTTGTACTGAAAACATTGAAATTTCACCTAAAACAAAGGTCTGCATGGCTACGAGAGCACGACCTGCCTGGGCATGCCCTGTGTGTGCTCACTGCTGCACCTTCCCCCTTGCGTTTGGGTTCACACAACAAAACTAAAACTAAGCTGCTTCTGCTGAATAAAAAAGTGGAAATGGCCACTTTCCATATTTACAAAACAAGAGGGCTGGAAGTTTGGTAATTTCATTATTTATTTAGGGCAGGGGAAACAGGAGAGAGGAGGCCCTGACATGGCAGCAATTTCATCGACTCAGAAACTTGAGGGGAAAAAAAAAAAAGCAAACACCAAACCAAACCAAACACCTTTTTGGAATTTGAAAAGGAAAAATATACTATGTGTCCAACACAACCAGAACTTGTAGTTGTCAGACATGCCCCTTCAATAATAAGGTTTGTGTTTCAAGTTCACTGTGTCGCACAGTTTCTTGTTCCAGCCTCAGACTGACGTCATGGCTGTTTTTGCCAGAACAGCATGGACCCTGCACTAATTACTGGAAAAGCTTCTTTTTGACCATGACCTCAGCATACTACCACATTCATGAAACCCTGCTTAATTAAATACAAAATGACGATTTATTTTTAAAGGCTTGAAAATTCAATTTAAGCCCCTATTTGTGGTCAGTGGGAAAGTTTCCTTCTTCTGTTGGGGCCTTTTGCTGTTGATTTCCCTGACAAAAGGGAAAATATGTCCCTAATCTTCATGGTCTTTCAGCCAACCTCGCAAATCTGTTCTGAGGCTTTTGGCATCTGTACAGATTTTGTCTGCTGAAAGAGGCAATCCTGAAGTTAATTGAAAGGTCAAAACTGCTATTAGGACACTGCGGGTAACACCAAAATTGTCAGAGATGAGGCTGCGGCTTCCTGAGGAGAGCAAATGCAGCTGGAAAGGTATCAAAGACAAGCGGAGAAGAGGAGGAAAACACACACGGATGTTGCTGCAAATGCTCAATACAACCAGGATGCTCTGGAGCCGAAAGGTGAGAAAACTTCTTTCCTTCCAGCACCAGGTACCTATTAGCAAGAGGATGATGTGACAGCTGAAGGAATAGATTTACTGGTTTTGTCGTTTCAAAGAATATGGGTAGGAAGAATTTCTTCTACTGCTCTTGAAAATACTGCATGTGCATTGTAATAATTACTGTATTAGTACTCAGCTGCTCAGATGAAACCCATTCACAGATTCCGCTCATCCTGACAGCAAAAGCTACAAATGTTCAAGGGAGAAGCGGGGAGGATGACAAAACTTTGGGGGAACTTTCCTTTAAGGCCATTTAGAGCAGTACATGTCTCCCCCTACACCTTCCGGCTTTGCTGATCTTCCTAAGGACATCAAATACGGAGCAGGTATAACATTAATTTTGTTTCCAGCCCCCACAAAAGCAATGATCTCTATGCGCACTGTGCCAGCCTATGAGAGCTGACTCAAATCCTGCAAGCTGGGCTCTCCCTATTTCAGAGCAGTGGAAGGTTGCTAGAATGCAGAGTTTAAAAAAAACCAAACATAATAAAAGCTTCCTTAATAGCATGAGAACAGCTAAACTTTTGATTTATTTTTTTAAAAATATTTTCTGCCTATTCCCACAAGAATCCCATCTGCAGAATAACCTAGAATACAGCTAGTCTGCCAGCGGACTTTCAGGATTGAAGCAGCAGGCAAAAATGGCCCATGAGCAGCTACAGAGAAACCATTTGGGACAGTCACTTTCTCATCACAATGCCAAACAACTCTGCTGTGAGACAGCAAAGGCTCCTCCATCGAGACAACAACTACAGAAACCTCCGTCAAGAGGTGTGGTGCCCTTAAAGCAGCACATCATGGATATACACAAAGTTCCCTTGGATGGAGCACATGTTAAACACCAGCTGCACAATTCAACACAAGGGAAGGTGATAAAAAGATCATGTCCTGACCTGTGGCCAACAAGGATTCTACTGAGACTTTCCCAGATATTGAATGCAGCCTAGAAGAGAAAGTGACAGACCTGACGATCCATTTTTATCTAACAGGATCAAACAAGCATCGTGCTAAACCCTAGGGAATGTTCTTCAGAAGGGCAACCGCTTGCAGTGCTTTGATGTTCTGCTTCCTCACATCTGAGGAGATGTCAGACATGGGGTTAAGAACATGGGACAGGTTCTGACTTCTGGCAAGCAGTTCAAATGAAAGGGGAGCCAGTATGTAACAAGAGTAGACAATATGAGAAAGATTGCTCAAGAGGTCTCTGCCTCCCTGCTTTGAAACGGCTACAGGAACAATGTGAGCAAACGTCCCAAATACAGGAACCTTCTGAAGGAACCATCAGTGGGGCAACACTTCTCACCACATCAAAGACCCAATGGCCTGGACTAATATCTGAACTTCTACAGCCCTTGTCCCAGAGCATTACCAGAAGGGAGCTGAGCTTTCTGGCACTCTCGGGAGGTAAGTGGTTATTACTGCAAAACCAAATCTGTTTTCACGAGGTTAAGTAACTTGTCCATGATCACACAGAGCTCCAGGCAGCGCCAGAACAGCCAGTATTGCTCCTGTGCCTCACCCTTCTGCTCCCTCTGGCAGACAGCAGGACTGCTTCCTAACATGGGTTAAACACCAAGTTATGCACCTATCAACCATCAGAGTGGTTCCATCACCTATATCCATCAACTGTGGACTGCTGTAACCCCCTCATACACCTCCCCAGATGTGGAACAGAAAAATGTCTGACATTGAAAAGGAAAAAAGAAAAAAACTCTGGGCGTGTCAGTGGACTAGTTTTGGTGTTTTGGTGGAATAGAGTTAATTTTCTTTGCAGTAGCTAGTGTGGGGCCGCTTTGGATTTGTGCTGGAAACAGTTTTAATAATCCAGGCATGTTTTCCTTCTTACTGCGCATTGCTTACACAGACCCAAGGCCTTTTCTTCTCCTCACCCACCCCACCAGTGAGCAGGATTGGGGCACAAAGAGGTAGGAGTGGACACAGCCAGGACAGCTGACCCCAACTGACCTGAGGGATATCCCAGACCATATGGAGTCATGGCCAGTGTACAGAGCTGGGGGAAGAAGGAGGAAGTCTCCATTACATGTGATGGAGCCCTGCTGCCCAGAGGATGGCTGAACACCTGCCTGCCCATGGAAAGTAGTGACCTAATCCCTTGTATTGTTTTGTTTGCATGTGGCTTTTGCTTTACCTATTAACCTGTCTTTATCTCAACTCTCAAGTTTCCTCACTTTTACTCTTCCAATTCTCTTCCTCACGGCACAAGAGGCAGCTGTGTGGGGCTTAGCTGCTGGCTGGGGTTAAACCATAACAGTCAGGAAGAGCAATGAGCCTATTTAGAAAGGTTTGCATTTTCATAGGCTGAAAACACATGTAACTGAATAAATCACACAGATAAGTGCACCCCAGAGAAGGGATGAGAAATCTCCATGTTTTACAATGCCATCAGGTTCCCAATACTGCCCAGCACCCCTCCTGATTGCCTTCAGTCTTCTTCAGAAATCAGGCCCTTTGGTCAGAATAGCAATCAAAATGATTAAATACTCAATATCGTCACGCTGGTACCATCCAGCAGTATCCTTGTTCAAGTTTTAACTCTCCTGACAAACATAACACTGTTTCTCACTAGCTGACATCTCAGACTGCATGGCTATGCTTCTCTTCTTCATCCTTTTTTTTGCCACAGGACAAAATGTGGTCATTTCTATGCTGTCTTGACTGTGACAAAAGTCAAATAATCTATCCTTTCATTCCAGCAACATTGCATTTTATCCCATTTCTCCTTCTGCTCCTTAGTTACTTTAAATCTAGCTTGGAAACAACTCTTGACTTGGAGCTGTTTTGAGAAATACTAACATACTGCAGGAAAAATACGGAAATTAAAGAACTATTTCAGTCTATGCAGAGATGGGTACAGCGACTACTTCTGCTGTGGTAAAGTAAATTCCTCATCTACACATAAAATCAGGCTTTAAAAATTATTTTAAATGAGACAACAGCTCTTGAACTGAAGAACTCCTTACTGGGAATGAATGGGGACACTTAATGAAGCTTGCTCTGGGGAAAATACGAGAATGAAAAATGGAGACATGGTGCTCTGGTCTGTCTGTTCTTATCCCTGAAGAGATGAGATGTATCAGAGTGATAGGACTGCTTCCTCTACATGGTAACGATGCAGATCAGTGAGCAGGAGAACAGGGGGAAATTTCTCAGCTGCAAGTCATTAGCAGATAAGTTAATGTACAGCTTAGACCTGTCCATCTAATTGCTACCTGTGCCAGTGATCTGGGGTGCAGTTAAAAGGGCAGCAAGCAAACTCTTCAGACTTTTTCTTGTTTTACAAGGCCTGCATGGAGACAAAACACCCCTTAACAGAGCTTTATTAAAAGATGATTTCATTTCCTACTCCTCCAAAAGTGGAAATCCTGTCCAAACCTCCTATTTTCAGAATTCACATTGGAGCTGTCAAACAATGGGCCCCCAGTCTGGGCAGCTATTTAAAGCCCTGCTGGAAGCACATGTTTGGGTTTGCTTGGTAGGTGACTAAAGACTAATTGCATCCTCTAAGTTACCATGGTGGAGCTGGGTTGATAGAGGTCTTACAGAGAGATTTAAGGACAGGAAAACCAGACAACAAATGTTGTGATCCTCATGAAGTATCTCAGATTTGCATCTAAGAGATGTTGCCATCTGGTGGCTTGTGGAAAAGGGATCTCCTGTGATCATCCAAAAAGTGCTTCTTTTCTGCTTCAGAAATCCTGAGTTCTGGTTCTGAAAATCAGAGCCTGTCTTTGAAGTGCATTTGTGTAATGTACACAGTTACTGTATTCACTCTTGCAACACAGGAAGCCTTATGAAATACACAGGCACAGCACCAGCAATGGACAGGAGCCTCTGCTTTTCCTTTCAAACCTTTCACTGGAGAGGTGAAAGAGAGATTGGAGAGCGGGTAAAGATTGTTTAAAGGTCCTTTACACACTGCAGATGCCCTAAAAACCTAGAGAAGTGTAAGACCCCACACATTACATCTTAAATAATTTCAACACAGATTCAATCACTTTTTCCTGTGACTGATGTCATCTAGCACTGGCATCATTTCCTTTTAATTACACTGCCTCAAGCAATTAAATACAACGAAGAGGATGAACTGCAAAAAGTCTTCTTGGCTATGCTGTTTTAGTCTATTTTAAGGTTTTTTTTGTTTCATAATTAAGAGTATTTTCAAATCCACAACTGGTATTGCCAAGTGGCCATTTGTTATGCAACTTGTTTACCCTTCTGGTCTACCAGTACAAAGACTGCAATTCATGAAATACAGCTTTTTCTATGAAGAGTTGTTTCTTAGGGGAAAACACAGTCTGTGGTAGAAGTGAATAAAGCATGACCATATGTAAAGGATTTCACAGTAAAAGAAAAGTTTGAAATGAAGATATTTCCAAGCTAACTGAAATTAACTTTTGTATATCCTTTTAAATAGCAGAAAGAAAGTAAGGAGAAAAAAACCCCAAAAAACAACAATTCTGAGAGCTATGGAATTAAGAACAAGTTAAAGACTGAAGTTGCTTCTCTGCCTTAGCTTGAGCATGGAGAGAAAGCTCTCAGTGAGTCAAGGCATTTAGGTCAACAGGAATGTGTCAGCACTGTAGAAACTGCTGGCAGGCAGCTACCCACAGACAGACAGTCCCTCAGACCTTTTTTCTACTTCCAATTTTGATTCTCCTCCCCTTTGAAACCCACACAAGAATCCTGCACCTTTTGAGATCAACAAACACGGGAAAAGCGATTTTGGTATTTACAGAGCTCAGAGTGATACAACACTCAACAAGGCAATTACATCTTACAAAATTTACTTCTTGTTTTGGTGACCTGGCTCACAGACAGGGTGTTTCTTACCCTTCACTTATTTGATTAGGAGCTGCTGCAGCTCTGGATTTCTGGACTGTCTCTCCCTGTTTGAAATTTCATTTCAAATTTCCCCCTCATCTCCCACACTTTCCAGACCTCCAGTTGTTAAATGCAAAGCAAAATCCATCTCCAATCATACAGTTGCTATGGTGATGGCATGCAAACTTGCACTAAACGCATCACATAAATACTGGAGCTCCCAGCACATCAGCTCCTGCAAGAAAATTTCTCCCAATCTCCCCAAGAGCTTCCTGATGCTCAGAGGCCTCCACTGGCCACAGCGAGCTGCGGTTGGGACTTTTGATGTGTGTGGACAGTGATGAGGTCATTCCTTCTTCTGCTCGTTTGTTTGCCAGACCATGATTTGAGGATTTTTACAATTGGGTTGGGTTTTTTCCCAGTGGGATAAAAAAGCTGCTTTAGCAGAGAGGCAGGAGATGAGACTGCTGTCTTGCAACGAAGGTTTCACTTCCCTGCTTTACACAGATTTTCTTCAGTACCACATGCAATCTGCTTGGCCTCACTTACCCTCCCTACCCTGCAGAGATGGTGGGAAGAAAAAAACGCATTAAGATTATGGCAGTCTCAGCTGCTACAGGAATAAGGACTTGCTGAAAAGCTCAGTTAATGACCAACACCAGTAGGACAAGCATCTGTGACCTGAGAGGACACATCCACCCCCAACACTACAAATTCAGCAGGCAACAACAGTTTAACCACAGCAGCAGAGACAGTATCATTTCTCTGCTTCCTTCCCTGCTCAGACCTCTGATATTTTCTTAACACCCCAACTCCAGTGACCAAGCTCTCGCACTAATGAGATCCCCACTGGTGCAGCGCCAGTGCCATTACACCTCCACCTGCCACCTTAACGCTGTGTCTGATAAAACAGTGCTTGAAATTGTGCTGTAGAACTACAGGGTGCCTCTGGTACTGAGGGAAACTGCTTCCATTAGGGAGAATTTCAACCCGATGATTCAGAAATTGAAGAACTCTAACAGTGACACTAAAGCCAACAGTTAAATAAGGTTTTGGTAGCTTTTCACTGAGACAAACAGAAGCCTCGTTGGATGATATAACCTGGTCTCTCCTTAGGCTGGCAAAAGAGCTACTGAAAGCACACAAAACAATCTCCTGGCTAATTCTTGTATCTCAGTAGCTAATTTTGACACTTCAAGTTACGACTGATCAGCTCAGATGAGAATCTGTTTCTTAGAAGGCGAAATTAGTTCCCTTAAAATAACACAGCCAACAGCAGGGCAGGATAAATAACCCATCCCCACTCTTCAGAGGAAGTGCATAAATACAGGTAAGTATTCTGTACTTTGAAGAAGTGATGAATCTGTATTTATCCACATCTTCAGATAAAAAAAAAGCTGCTCCCATAAATTTACAATCAGAAGTCCTTTCTTTTATTCTGTACAGAAATAAAAGCTCACATTTGAACAGTAGTATGGGCTATATATATTCAGTGTTTAAGACTGATGATAAAAAAAGCACAGGAAAGAGGCAGATTGCTCTAGTAATTATATAAAATACAGCAGTCATTTAATTCTGCAGTGATAAGCTTTTGTTTAGGTAAAGTCTTTCAGGAGATAGAGAATTTTCACATACAATGAGAATTTATGAGGTATTTTGACAGTTTATATTTCCATTCCATTTTCTCTAATTTTTCACCTAAAACAACTTTATGTTGTTAAGATTTCTTTTTAAATGTGATTTTCTTTGAAAGCTTTGCTAAAACATTCTGATTAATTTTGGCAGCAAATGTAATGAAATCATTTGTCTGTCTTTTACACCTCCATACATCAAAAAACCCACTGAAAAAGACGAGAAACAAAAATTACAAAGCTGGGCTTGTTTTTACTTCAGCTTTAACAGAATTACAGTCACCCCTTTCAGCCCAGCTGCTGATGGACTTCATCTGAAGTGGTCTACTTGTGGGGACCATATGAAATTCAGAGGACTTGGGGCAAGAATGAGGGAAGAGCCTTCGAGTCCAGAAGGGATTCAGAGGAGGTTCAAGGGAGGCAGACAGGCTCCTGAATAAATCAGCCCTTCCTTAATCCACCTGAGCTGTCCCTGAGGAGCTGCTGTGCTTGCAGGGATGTGCAACACTTTTTGCATCACAGGAACAAATGAAAGATGCTCGGAGCTGGAAGTAAAGGATGAGGTTTCGGCTAAAAGCTGTTTGCAGGAGTTTCCTTGCAGAGCACTTGCTAAGTGCCCAGGGCTGGGTGTTTGAACAAGGGCTGATCTCACACACACTGTGTGCTGTTCATGGCTAATCCCACAGCGGGGTCAAATAACATTCTGAGTCACCATAGCCATCGCCAAGGCAACTGCAGAATATACGGAATAAACACATGATTACAGATTCACTGTGCGTCCAGGAAGGAGGAGGAGGAAGAGCTGCACTGAAATAAGTCATACTTCCACTGAATGCTGTATAGCCAGTGCTTAAATAACACTGGACAAATGCACTGGTGTCAGCAGAGGGTGTGAAAAAAATTAGGCTTTTCCCATTTTTCGCTTTGCCTTTCCCCAGCAACTCTTTCACCACTGAAGTATTTTTTTCTCAGGCAGTCTCACCAAAATGAGGTATGAGCACAGATGGGTGTTATCCACATGGCTGCTTTACATCTGAGATGTCACCTCTTGCTTGCACCACAGCCCTGGACAGCGCAGGAACGAGACTGAAAGGTCCCTTAAAACTTTGTCTGAAACAAGCTGTATTTTGGGACAGCACCCATCCTGGTCTAGCACCACACGCCACAAGATCATGACTATACTGGGCAAAAAAAAAAACCTAACAAAACAATCCATTATTGCTAAAGGAACAATTGAGAGTAATTCCCCCTTTTCGTTTTGAATCATGAACGGAGTCAGATTTCCCACTAACAGCAACAAAACGAGCTGCAGGGAGCCCTCCCCAGTGACTCAGTTATATCTGGGGCTGGCAGGACAGGCAGTGCCCAGAGCATCGCTCTGGTACCACCTGGCAGCCACCGCCCTGGCCACATCCACCAGTGCTCCAAGGACAACGGTGATGGGAAAACATCGTTCCTGCCTGGAAATCCCATCCAGCACGCTGGTTCCCACATGGGCTGAAGGGAACACTGAAGCTTTTCAGTTCCTTTCTTGGCGAAGCAGCCACAGCCCTGAGGGAGAGGTGAAGTCATTGCGAGCAGGGCTGGCAGAGCCCCACGCCCACCACACAAAAGCAGGGAAGGAGTCACCCCCTCTTCCTCTTCTGGGAGAAAATAAGCACTAATCTAATTGATTGCACGGGGCTCCAGTCATCAGTAGCCATAAAAAGACTTCTCTTCCCAAGCCAACTGAACAACACGAACAGCACAAAAAGAGGAGGAAATGAAAAAAACCGAGTGGCCAACTTTTAGCCACTCATTCCCAAGAGAAAAAAACTCCAAATTTTACTCCACGTGCATCTCTTACAAAACAATACTTAGGAGGCAGATGAAAAGACAAACCCAAGAAAAACACTTGATGGCCTGACTTACACTGTGTGTAGTGAAAATGTCAGGCGTTTTTCTCACAGTGGTAGCAATGTGCTGCATAGCAACAAGTCAGAATGAAAGGTTAATGGTGAGGACTGCAGCCTGGAACACGCTCATTCCCACGGTCCTGAAGTCACCAAAGGGAAATGCTGATTTGTTTCGTTTGTGACACAAAGGATAAAAACAACAGTGGGCTTTCATGTGGAATCCCACCTCATCCGAACCAGCCACGGAGAGACGGCACCAAGCAGCACATCACCTGCACTGCGAGAGCTCCAGAAATGCTGTGTGGGCTCTGAGCTGAACAGGATTTAGGGGAAAGGGTTGTATTTCACCAGGAACACAGCAATGAACCCCACCAAGTCAAGCAGATGATGAGTGTAGCTAAGAGTTATTGGGCTGTCCACCATTTGGGCAATAGCATCTGTAACCTCACAAATGTATCTCCCACTATCTTTCCTGTATTTAAAAGCTTTTTACTATGTGTATGTGTATGTGTGAGTGTCATCCAATAGCATCTCATAGTTACATGTTAAACGATTCCAATCTCAAAGTCATATAATTCTAGCGAAACCAAGAAAGAGGTTTTTAAAAGGCAAAAGCAGTCATCCAACCCACATGTCCCACTCCTTGTGAATGTGTAAATGAGGAAAAAAATCAACCAAGAAAACAGCGTTACATTCCAGTACACTTGTAGTAACCAAATTTCACAGACTGACACACTGATATGCAAAGAAAGGCAATTTTTTACCAGGAGAAATTGTCTCCAGACTCCCAGGATTGATCTTTCTCGTGCTTGTGCAGTGTTGGACAGTTGATCCAGTGAAGACCAAATAAAAAACTACATCATCTTCAACTTTATCTTCCTCAGTCAGCTGCACTGTAATAACAGAGTCACCCTAGGAAAAAGGACAAGAAACAAGGTTAGGTTTACATGACCAAGAACTGCATCATCTAAAATAAAAGTACTCTTCCTACGAGGTTCACACTCTCCATTCATACAGTCCTTTCACAGGACTCAGATATGCAAGTCAACCTCAGCATCAAAGCCAGCTAACATCTAGGAAATATGTTGAACACAGCTCTAGGAAAAGACACGTAGAAATCTCCAGGGTATATTCAAAATAACAACTGAATATGATGAAATCACACCAAGTCTGACAAAGATGTGCACACCCCGCACAGGGGTTTTTCTACACACACACACATATATATAGAGAGACATATCCCATCATATATGCATAGGTAAAACAATAGAAATGAGGTAGTGGCGTAAAATTGCCTCTGCCCTCAGAAATTTGAAAAAATTCCCTAATTCTTGCTTGAGCACTCACATTTCCCTTGTCCAAGCTAGCACTGCAACCATAGATCCAACCTGATCACTGAACACATCTCTCACCCACAATCCATAAACACACAAAGATACCAAAGTTTCATATTCACTGAGATTTTTTTTCCACCTTCCATACAAAGAAACAGTAACTGTTGTGGTACAGACAGTGGTAGCTCTCTTCTCACTCATCTATAAGCTCATGCCTTGGTGAAAAGCTCTGTGTGTTAGCAAAACCAGCAATTCTTCAAGCCTTGAGAAAAAATCCTGTCATGATCTGTTGGCTGAACACTCCTGCTTAGTATTATAGAGGGTTTATTTCAGTATCTCAGCATATTTTATCATTTAGCTCATCTTTGCTCTCAGGAAGAATTGTATTTATAAAGGGCGCATACGGTTATTACAGTTAACCGAGCAAACGGTACAGTAAATACACCTGAAATTCCTACATCTGTATGGAAAAGAAGAGAGGCAATATCCAGCAGTTTTCACGTTTTTCAGTGTTCCATGGGGCAGGGAAAGCAAGGAAAGAGGACAGCTTACATTTACTGCAGAACTGAGTCAAGCATTTTCATTTGATGAAAAAATCCTAAGACTCATGTAGGTTGGAAAGACCTCCAAGATCATCAGGTCCAACTGTTAAGCCAGCACTGTCAAGCCATCACTAAACCATGTCCCCAAATGCCACATCTACACACCTCTTAAATGCCTCTGGGGTCTCCCCATACATCGTTTATCAGCCTGAAAAAATTATATAAACTACAAGACACTGAGAACAACAGTCTGTGATGTGACCTTCTGTCCCTTTTCTGTCGAGATCAAAACCAGGTGGATGCCCCAGTTTTCCACTGTAGCTGTGGCTGCCAGCTCTCTGCCACCACCCCACTGAGCATATGGTTACAGCTGCAAATCTGGAAAAGATTTTATTATTATTATTATTATTGTTATTGCAGATTATGTAATTCTGATTTGCATATTCAAGAGAATACACATGTCATTTCCTTTAAAACCTCCCCCTTAAGATCACTGAGTTCATCCCTTCTCTTTGTCAAATACAACTATTGCAGAAAATTCCCAGACTTCCAGGCCCTCCCGTACATCCGTCCCACGTTAGCACAGCTTCCCACGCTCTGCCTCACGTCTCCCTCTTCTCTCCCTCAGCTCCTTTTACGCTTTCTCCTCCAAGTTCATGTCCAGTTCTCCCCTGATCCAGCCCATCTGGCACCTCTTGCCAGGGGCAGGACTGCACCTTGTTCTACAGAAACAAGGTTTTGCAGGGCAAGTACACGACCAGCCACTGGTCTTAAAATCAAGTATGTGGGTCAGTGCTGTAACAAAGGAAAGAAATCCATAAATTAAAAAAAAAAAAACATGCAAAAAACCAAAAAAAACTTAACAGAGCAGTGCAGTGAGTGTATTTTGCATTTTCAGAGCTTGTAGGGTTACAAATGTAAATTTTGAGAAGGTCTCACGCGATAATATCAGACCAGACTTCCAGCTGGGGAGGAAGGAACCATGTAGCAAAAGTCTATCATCTATAGAGTCAGTGTTAAAATAAAAACAGGTGCAAAAAGAAATAAATCAAGCTTTAAATTCAAGCATGACCAGTTCACATGCTGAGTTGAAAACTAAATATTCCATTTCAAGCAAATGGATCCAGATTTGAGCTGATGTTCAAAAAACCAAAAGCTTGAGTCTTAACCTACAAACCCTTTGTGCTTTGTTTTTTATATCTGTCTTTGTTCAAACTGTTTCTCCCTTAAGGCATGAGCATACAAAGTACTTAAACAGATTTCAAATGCAGGTGACACTTCAGAACACTCACCAACAGCACTGAGTGTTTAACATGGTATCTGTTAAAAGAGATTTTTCTTTTATTTAACTCAGAAGTCAAGTACAGCTAGTCTAATTTTTGTGAAATCAAAGCAAACTGACACATAGTTTTTGTGAGAAGACACCTGTCTATCCATGCAAACTACTCACATTTCTAGGAAAAGCAATTTAATTTGCATCAATATTGCAAATGACAATTTCTATATTTTGTTATTTGCAGAAAACCTAGTGAATACATGTAAGAAACCTCAACAACAGAAATTCCACATAACCTGAAATCTCAGCTGGAACTTAGACATAAAGCTGAACTTCTTATTTAGATACCTGACCTAATTTTGAAGGCAGAAGGTGGTCAGACCAGTGACCTCCAGCCGACTTTTCCAAACAACTTGTTCCACTCCTTAGATTTTAATTCAGTTCATTTCAGTTATTGTTTAAGACTAGGAGAGCACAATTAATCATCAGCTGGTATCAATTTAAAAGGCTCTTCAGCTGTGTCTAAGCAGCACTTCATGGTGGGAGGGTCTCCACCACCCTGCTCCCCCCTCGTCTGGAGGATCCTTCAGCAGAGACTGTGGAACACTGACCATCTTATTTATTGGATTTTTTTACCTTAATTTTTAAGTTGTGTCCAAATATCTTTGGTAGAACTGATAACGTGCCACTTAATTGCTGTGTGCTTCAGTTTCGGTACAGGTGGCCCCTGAGCTAACTTAGTCACTGTGCCTGGTACAGGTCACTGTGCTGATGCGATCCCAGATCTCAGAAGCAAAAGACTCTCCTTCAACACACCTCTCTACCTCCCAGTTACTGACATTTCATTGTTCACTGCCAATTTTAATTTGATTTTTAAGTTATTCAAACAATGTATTTATTTGGAAAGGAAATAACGCACAGAACAAACCCCTTTCTTTCCAAGATTTTTGGAGTTAAAGAAAATCAGTTACAAATGCAGCCAAATTCCTCCAACCCACATAGAAGACTTTCCAACAGCCCTATCGCATTCAGCCTCCAAAAACATTTTAATTGAAGTATGTTTACCTTTATTCATTTAATATTGTCCAAAAAATGTCATCTGTTCAGTATCACTGCCACACAAGGTGGTTATTATAACCCTTCTTTCATCCCAAATGGCTAGAAATGGGAGGCCAGCCTGCCAATATCCCTTTGGTGAAAGTACAGACAGATCAAAGCCATTCTCTGGAATGCTCCAACAAATAAGAATAATTTAATTTCAAAACTAGTTTGGATCAACTAATATTTACTTGGCTTAAAGCCCATTGGAAATGAAAACATTCCATCTTGGTCCATTCATGAAAGAGGCCACCCTGTCCCTTGTTTGGATCTGAAAAATGCCTGGTCTCAGATGTAACGGGATGTGAAGAAGGTGGATGGGGCTCTTTCCTTTACACATATTCTCTTTCCCAAACCAAAGAGAGAAAGCAAGTCTGCCTCACCACGGGACAGGTGCACTGGAAAAGCCAAGCCTGACCTTGAGCTTTAAACTAGAAAACAACCCAGAAAGGGATTTTAGAGTGGTCCATTTCTGAAGTTTTGCCTTAATTAAGGCAGCAGAAATACGATTATCTCTAAAAACGCCCAAATGCTGTTATTAGAACTAAACCCCAAAACTATCTAGACAAGGCACCTGTTTGTCAGCATAATTTGCTGGCATTAGCACAACTCCACCTTTTTAGGTATTAGTTTTTCCAACACTGCAGTTAAATGTGTGTGGATTGTGCGTAGGCAAAGCACAAACAACTCTGAGTACACCTGTTAAAATGGACTATTTACCTCGAAAGACTTTCTTTTTTTCATAGATGACCTCAGCAGTATTTGGAAGTGACAATGAAGTGAACAAAATCTTTAAGCTCAAAAGAATTAAGATCACTTACGTTATCATCTCAAAAATACTATCCCCCTTCCAAAAAGAACTAATTGTTGTCAGCATATAAAGACATCTTTCTTTTCCACTTCAGGTTCTGGAAATCTGGTTTGGGGAAATTGGTCATCACTTGGGACCATGAAAACAGCCCTGGCAAATGCAGAATTCCAGACTTCAAGATGAAAACCATGAGCTTAGTTGGCAGTAGGGAAGGTTCCCCGAGGGATATCAGCTCTACCAGAAACAGGTACGCTTGTCAACAATGGACTAAAAAAGGGAAAAAATATTCTTAACATGCTAGCTAACAAATTTTAATGTTTCTGAAAACAAACAAGAAAAAAAAAAACACAAAAAAAGGCAAGCTGTATTTTTTAGAGCTGAAACACGTAATTTCTAAGCTGGTTTTCCCCTCCATGGTTCATACTTGGAATTTTAAAGAACATTATTTAAGCCACTAACCACCCACTCTGACCTCCACACACAGAATCTAAAAATACTTATGAAAATGAAGTGTGCATTAGATGGCAATACTGCAGCACCCAAGCGTTACTTTCTGCTTTTAATGAGAAAACACCAACAACCACTAATCATTAATTTGTTCTACCCAAAAAAGCAAAATGCAAAAATTGCTGCTGACCATTGACAGCAAACTGTGGCTGTTTCCTCATGCAGCAAAAACCTACTGAATGGGAAGCCCATGGGTTAGATGGGTTGGAGATTCACATGAAGGAAATAAAGCTTTTCTCCCAAGATGTTTCTTTCTAGGAGTTGTAGATTTTGGGGTTTATGGTGCTTTATTAAAGAGGCTGGATTAGATGAGTAAATGTAACCTGCCATTGTAACAAATTTTGTTTTGTTTCCGCTACTCATAACATGAATCAGGCCCTTGTTGAGTCACTGCTCTATTGCATTTTTGCTTCTTCCCCTTTGGGAAGCCCTAAACAGCTCCCAGGAGAGCTTCACTGTACCCAGCACAGCACAAAACCACGGCTGTGGTTCCTTCCTCCTCCTCCTTCAGTTCAGGCTCATTGGTACCTTTATTTATTCATTTTTAGATGGAGTTGGACTTGCTGTTACCCCAGCTACTGCTTGACACAGAGCACACAGGATCAGGCTGTAATTCCAGCACGAGGCAAGTCCTTTCACATCCCTGGGCTTTGAGTTTCCCCATCAATGAAATGTGAATCATGGTTCAAACACACCGAGTACTTTTCATCCAAACAGCTTTTAAAGGAACAGCTGGCTTTTCAATCACATGACATTTTCTTTGGAAAGTGTGCAGAACCAACAATAATTAGGCTCGACAAAATCAAAGGGAAAGTTGAGACAATTCCACCTCACGCTGAGAACTGCAGAGGTGTCTGACAGCAGCTGGAGTATAGAAAAGGCAACTGCAAGGCACCTTTATAAAATGTAACAGAAATCATCAAACAAGGATAAGTACAATATAATTGTTTAGATGCTCGATGATCCATTACCATGTACCTCTGGCAGTACACAACAAGATCAGCAGCTAAACTTTTGCTCCCAGACAGTTTCCACATCTCAGCTGAGTACCCTGTAAGTTCCCCCCCCATCTAAGGTTACTTTGGGTTGGTACAAACTTGTGCTTAAACCCCTGGAGAATGACATCTGGAAAGGACTCATGGATATCTCCATGCAGAACAAAACCAGGCGCAGCCACACAGGCTCCTGACTGCAAAAGGAAATGGAGGTTCAGGAAACTATTTTTAGAGCAAACACGACAGTGCTCTCATCTTCTGGAATAACCCTTTTGATTGAGAAAGGCTTAGATCCCAGTTTTTCCAGGTCTGAGTAAGCGTTCCAGACAGTCAGCTATGACACAGCACTATCACTGCTGGCTCCAAAAACCACAGGATGCTCTTCTTCCACAGCAAGAAAATAACCTACATCCAGCAAACTCTTCCAGGCTGCTATTCCCAGGTTAACAGAAGCAGAGGAACAGTTCACCCTTGAGGGGCAGAATCCAGGGATGGGTCCTACCTCCAAAACATCCAGCTGAGTCCCCTTCCTTCTCTGCCCTGGCATGGAGTGAGTTTGTCAGTGGATCTCAGCCTGAAACATCCATCCCCTTTTCCAGATGTGGCCATTTACCCTGCAAGCTCCCAGCACATGGATAGAAAAGGAAGGGACCATAGGAGGAGGTCAGAGGTATCTGTTACAGAGAGATAACAGCAATCATTACAGACATCCTCAATTCCACACTATGGATTGACTCACAGGAGCACTCAGTGGGGAAAAAAAAAATCACATCAAACACAGTTTATTCTGCAGAACTCCAGGCCCCAGGAACAAAGGTAGGGCTGTGAAATCTGTCCAAACATGAGCAGCTCTAGAAATCCCTCCTCGCCTGGAGATATCCCCCATGATAAAGGCAGTGACCTGGGTCAGGAGCATGGAGAAGGATGGATGTCATTGGGGTGGAGTATTGCAACCTCCTGCAGATAAAACCTTCAGGGAAAGACTCCAGAAATAAATAGAATGGCAAGCTGCCAAGCTTTGGGGCAGATTGTGTCCTTTTTTGTAGTCAATGACTTCAAACTCCTTGATCTTAAAGCATGAAGCAGAGAAGTTTTCCTAATTAAAAAAAAAAAAAACAACAAAAAAACTACCCCACAAAAGAAAACAATAATTACTCCTATGGTTTAAATAAAATAAATAATTTTTTTTAAAAATCGATCTCCAGACCTAACCTTATTTCCTTTTCAAATTAACAGCAGTGCTATTATTTCTAGCAGTGAAAGGTTTCAGGTTAACAGCACAGACACTGAGCACCTCTGTGATGAGAAAGCCAGATTTTGCAAAGCACTCTCTCTCTTTGGCAAATACAATCACTGACCATTCTGTCTTGCCCACAGGCCACCAAAAGAGCAGAATGATGGTACATATTTTTCTGCCAGCCCACAGAGCAAATAGAGGTGATACCTTCCATATTTCATTAACACTGCACTGAGCCAAGTGATCTCCTCTTCCAATGCTAGCCACAAAGCCATGACTGAAACACTGACCTAGAGGCAAAATAACTTTATTATCTCCACCACTTTCTTCCCTCAAACGCAAAAAAGAATTTGGCCCAAAAATAAGATTAGCTTAGCACGTTGATGGATAAAATGCCGACAGTAGTAGCGATGCAGAGTCAAAAGACCATTTATTCAAGACTCTTTGGGCAAAAAAGAATTGTGGGAAAACAAGGACACTTAAACAACCCTGAGCTGTTGCCTCCAGGTCCAAGCTGGCTCTCATGGATCTCTCCTGAATGCAACCTGTGCTAAAAAACGTGGCATGGACACCCTCAACCTGCCTGTCTGCAGAGCCAACATTGGTAGGGCTGATTTATTAACACCATCTTACAGCCACAACCACGACAAAAGCCAGTCCCGGTGTCCAATCCTGCAGCAGGATGTGTTCGCAAAGAGATAAAAGGTTTGAGGAGAGCAAGGGATGGATTCCTACTCTGAACCAGTGTGAGCAGCACAAACTCCTGCGGAAATTGGTATGCTTCAAGAAATCCATTATTAGTGGCCCACATCCTTTGACAGAGCATGTCTCTGTCAGCCTCCAAATCAATCATCTCAAAGATGAGTCTCTATTGAGTGCCAAGCTGCTATTATAACTATTACACACATATTAATCCATGCAGCTCAAAGGAGATCTCTACAGGCTGCCAGCAGAAACCCATCAAAGTAACAGGATCTCGTTAGTGCTGAAAGAGATTTATCTTCATGCAGAGATCTTCCTGACATGCCACTTTGCTACCCAGAGCCAGGCAGGTTATTAGATTGGGCTGTTAATAGCTAATTTAGCTGCACCACTGCCTTAGCACGGGGCTCCACGTGCTCTGCAGCACTCGCTCAGAGCATGCATAGTGCATCAGCTCAGTGCCAGCACGTGCTGTACACAGACAGCCCTCACAAAACCAAACAGCCAAGGTCATTTCTAATCATTTTTAGCATACAGGAAAACACAATCAAATTAACAGTAAAATTAGCAGCAAAATCAAACTTAAGGAGAAAAACAGAAAGGATAAGAACAGTGCCATTCACCCTTTTGTACTAAATGTAAATGCTCAGAGAAAAATCATGATGGGAATTTTATTACTATGGTGTATTTGGCAGTATAGTAAAGAAAATATTGATTTAATTTTCATTTATTCAGGCATTTTAGTGTTAGCCAGGCTATCCACTTAAAGAATTGTGCACTTTCTGGCCTGTACTGCCTGAATAAGCAAGTAGTGACAGTAACCTCAAGCCCCTTCCACCACAAGCCCTGTACAGTTCTGGTACAGAGAAGGAGGAGGTGTGGAGGTACACAAAAGCAGTAACACATTGGGGTTAACCTTTAAATTATGCAAGTCTCCATGTAATGTCACAATGAACAGGAAGACAAGACAAAAGACGGGGGAAATTTCTTTGTTGCAGAATATCCCCTCTAGTACCATCCAGTCTCCACAAGTACTGATCTTACTTTTAGGCTTTTTTCTGAAATTCTGGAACCTACTTCAATCAGTTCCTAGAAAACACACCCAAACTGATGTGAATGTCTTGCTCTGGCCTCATCCTAAAGCCTCTTCCGTTCTTCATTACACTTACGAGAACCAAACCAGGTAATTTTATAACCAGCTGCTTGAGTGATTGATAGTATTTCCTACTAATTGCCCATCTAGCAATAACAACAAAATTGCAGTACTTAGGAGCAATAGCAGGCAGTCTGAATGTGTACAGTGACTAAGAGAAATCCAGCTTCTCTCTTGGCACCAGAGAGAGGGAGACAGTCACAATTCCTGGAAGATAAAGTACATATGATGACATATTATTAGAAGCAATCTCCTACCACTGAAGTATTTTCACAAATAGCCTTGAGGTGTCTTAAAGAAAACCAAAAAAAAAAAAAATCAGGTTTGAACACTAAGATCCAAAAGCAGAAGAGAGCCAAAGGATGGCTTTTTCCTGATACTTCAGCCTCCTCTACAGTACAGCAAAACCTTCAGAGAGACAGAGCTCTCAGTGTGTTCCAGAGCACTCATTTTCCTGCCAGCTGCAAAATATCCTTGCCAGTCTTTAAATTTTTTACAGCTACAGTACTTAGAGTTACTGCAATGACTGAGGCACTTTTTAAAGTGACATTTTTGCTATTGGAGAACAGAAACCATTCTAACCATTACCTTACCGAAGAAGTAACCCCCCCCAACCACAACTGCAGACAGATGAAATTTCTGTAATGCTTAAAAGAAATACTTTGAAACATCAATACAAGCACAGGCAGCCCCGAAAATGTGTCCTGCAACAGAATTGCCACTTGATGGCACTGCACAGCATCGAGCTACAGTGATTCACAATTATTTTATTTTCCACTTAAGCACAATATGGAATTGCTTTACTGAGCCAGGCGGAGGACGAGTACTTGCAGGGAGACCACGTCCAGCACAGCCTTTAGAAGCAATGGGAAGCACTGCAGGCAGAGTGCAGGGGATTTGAGAGGCTATGTGAAATTTTGGCTTCACGAAATCAACATCTTCATAAGCACTGCTCTCACATTAGCTTTGCTGTCAGAACTGCCTCTAGCCAAACAAAATGACTGCTAGCACTTTGTTACAGGGAATACAGCAGGGACATGTATCCTGAGGAATGACATGGGAAATGTGTTTGGTCATTATAAAGGTAACATAAGAATATTTATGAACTCTCTATTACAATACATCCCGCAGTGGAAGAGTTGTTGAAGAGTATTTTCATTCTCTTAAACCCAAATGCAGCTCTCCATTGCTAATTCCTCCTGACAGGAGAGGAGGCAGCGCTGTGAGCAATGCTGGGGATGGGACTGCATCTCTTAGTGTCTGTCCAGGCACTCCCAGCTCATCAGCTACCACAAGAAACACTGAATCCCAAACACAGAGCTCAAGACATGTACATTACTTCACCCAATTTTAATGTAACTCTTGGTGTGATAATATAAGGATTCCTTCTGCAGTCTCAGAAAACAGGAGGAAGCAATCTAACAGCTCCCCAAAAGCAGATCATTGTCTCTGCTTTCCCACCCCTACCAGCTGTACCAGCTCTGGCACCTTCTGCAAGTCATATTAAAGTTCTCATGTAATGCTGCAAAGTAATGGTGAGTTAAGAGCAGAATTTCAGAGAAGTGCTCCAGACTTCAAGCCAGACTGTTTATTGTTTACCAGCACTTTCACACCCACAAAACAGGATCACAGAAGAAAAGTTCAAATAGATAATGAGGGGAGGAGGGCTTTGAACCTAAATCCAGCACTTTTAGTTTCAGACAATATGGAAGAAGGGTTGAGAAAAGGCCTCTGAGCTGCAATTTAAACAACAGCTTATCCTGGAGGAAGATGCTGCTGATGGTCTGGCAGCCTCATCTGACTTCTCCAGGAAAAGCTGCCTTCAGTAAATGCACAAAAGTGACCATTTCACAAACTGCCCTACGCTAACATCACACTGATCTCAGGAGCTAGAGAATGTCTCTCTTAAGAGGAGCAAGCCAAGCACTCAGCCTCATAATAACCAGACTGAGCAAAAGTCTGCACTGAGGTATGACAGAACCCAGAGGCAGCAGGGAGCTTGC
Organism: Cnemophilus loriae; assembly: GCA_013397755.1. Lineage (NCBI taxonomy): Eukaryota > Metazoa > Chordata > Aves > Passeriformes > Corvidae > Cnemophilus > Cnemophilus loriae. Next base: position 1,177,716 of record VZTF01000420.1, read on the forward strand.
CAGGGGAGGGTGCTGAGCTCAGGTGGCAGCTGCCAGACACCCGCTTCCACAGAAGGGATGGCTTCTAGCATGATGCAGACCGGAGTTTGGCAAGTGGAGGATGAAAAGAATCTAAATCAAAGATCTGAGTGACAGAAACTTAAAAGATGAGGTCAAGTACAGTTTAGTGAGGGAAGTATTTTGCCTGGAGAATTAAAGCAGAGCCAGACAAGCTGCAGTATGCTCCTCTCAAAAAAAATCAGTTTATTCAGGCGCCCCAGCTGACTTTCTTAAAACCAACCAAGCAGCAGGTTCTTCCACAAGCAATGGAAGCAAGTATTTTATTTGTAAAAGGTGCTCAGAGGCCTTCACTCATCCATTACTCAAAGACATTTTGAAGGTGGGGCAGAAAACTAGTTTCTCATTAAGAAGAAATCAAGTATCCAACAACTAAAAGACAAGAGGTTTATCAGATCCTCTCACCACAGAGCTGAACTAAACATCAAGGCTGGCTGTCCTCTTGCCTAAGGACCTTGAGAGAAACAAAGACAGGGCTTCTGTACAGTGACTTTGGTGAGAAATTCCCACATCAAAAGCATGTGTGGTATGTTCTACTTTTTCTGCTGGACTGACCTCAGATATTCAGGCATCTCAGTGGCCTTTGTCACCATAGATGCCACTAAGCAAACAAATTCTGCTTTAGTAGAAAAGTAACTTAACCACAGCTGCCAACTTCATGACAGCATCTTACTGTAGAACTATGAAGGTATTTCATTTTGTACTTTTGTCTCCTTGGCAGAGATTTCTGAAGAACATTAATTGCAGAGATTTCTGAAGAACGTTTATCATCCAGCACACAACAGTGCACGAGTGACACCTGACCTGGTTTCAGCCATGGTAAGAAGCTGGATGTGAGGCACACACAGGTACACCTCGCTGCACTCAGGGACACAGGGAGCCATGGCACTTGGGACAGACACTGCTACCACAAGCCTCAAAACTCTGTATTGTGAACCTTTTTCTTCAATTCTTTAATAGTAACTTAAAAGAGGAGGTTTTTTTTAAATTAAAACATGAACATGGGGTATTACAATTGTTTTTCTCAGGAACACACAGTGCACTTCAGTAGGGCATCATTCTATATGAGTACGTAAGTGGGGGGGGAATATTACAAGCATTATCCTTTTCTCCTATTTTAGATTAAAGCAGGACACACTGGGAAATTTATAGGAGCAGTTCATTCATTAACAGAAGAGGACCTACTGTACCCAAACCCCAGTTATATTAAGAGAGGGTCAATGCATTCTTTCTGAGGCTTTTGAAGTTCATACTTCATTAAGTTGCATGACATTTTGCCTTGGAGGTGGGAACTCTCATCTCTATCAAAAAGTCTCCTTGAGAAACTTTGCAGGTTACACAGCTTCTAAGTGGCAGTTTAGACAAGAGACTCCATCCACAGACCTGATTAAAGACCAAAGTCAATGGCAGCGTTTTTATCAATTAAGTGTTTGCCCTCTCATGCAATCACCAGTTATGACACATTTGGGTTTGTCACTCCAAATAACGTGGGCACACCTTAGACAAACCAGGCAGAGGAGGAGTGCTGTGATTTAAAACAAGTTTGTTCCTTTTAATCTAAAAGGAAAAAGGAAAAAAAGTTTGCAGCAATACATCATGCTTCTCCAGCTGCTAATCTTTTCCATTTCACACCCACTGATCATTATCACCATGAAAAAACATTCCCATCTTAAAGGCAGATCTAAGGTTGTAACCTTGGTTGCAATCAAGAGTAGATGAGCTTAATGTTTCCCAATGCATTCCCTGCATGTCACCCCAGTGGTTTTCCAAAACATTCATAGCCAGTACTGCTCTAAGGTAATTTTTCTAAAAAAAACCCCAAACCAACACTGATTTCAGAGATGCAGGAGATGCGACTGAGTTACAAAAATGATCAATCATTCTGCAACGACCCCACAGCCAGCAGAGGCTGAAATCAGAAGCTGTGCACATCACTTTTGAAGGCGGGTTTTCAGGACACTTTATGCAGCTGAAGACATGACCTCGACCATTCCTTCACGTGTACTCAATATTTATTAAAGTTTGGGTAGAAATAAGGACATCGCCTGTGAGCCTTGATCCTTTTGTAATTAAATCTCCTGCTGAATAATCTGCTGGACTCCCAATTAACAATAATGTTTCTAAAAAGATCAACACCTCACGTTTGCGAAGTGCTCTCCCATTGATGTTAGCAACAGTGGAGTTTAATCTAAGTGACTAAACAATTTCATCTATAAACAGAGAATTAATGAATCACAACAATAAAAAGGTCACCTAATAATAAACTTCCATTGTTTAGAGCATTGTTAATCCCTTTTTTCCACACTCCTAGATGAGCTGGACATTCCAATGTAACAGTGACAAGAGCTAGGAAGTACCTTACAATGCTGAAGTTGAAATTTTGACTTTTGGTGGTAGAGAGATAGAACTTTTATAAAAAGATGACGAGCAGTGAGGTCACTGCAAGCACTTAAGGAAAACAAACAAAACTGAAGTTCATGACTTCTCACCTCCCATCCTCCAGTTCCACCCCAGCCCTGCCAGCAAACAAACAGCTTGGTCCTTCAGCTTTGAGACCCTGGGCTCCGTGAGCACAGTTCCAGGCAGACCACAAATAAGGTCTGAAACACTGTCCTTCATCCACTACACTGTGCCCGATAAGAATTCCCGTATCAACAGGAAGGCACTGAAATACAAGAGGGATGTCAGTAAAGTTAGTTCTGGATTTAATCCAGTGTCTGTGCATCACTAAAGATGTTCCCAACTGCAGTTTGAGGCAGATAACCAAAAGACCGCCCAGCCACATGGACTTTTTTTCGCAGCCGAAGAAATCAAAGCATCTTAAGGAAGTGGGTTTGAACATTTTTGTTTCCAATTCGCCCCACACTATTCAGCCACACGCTCTGCTAAGTCCCACCACCCTTTCTAAGTGCAATTCCACGCTGACAGTGGTAGGGGTGGGGGAGCTGCTGGCCCTCCAGCCCACGTGAGCACCGGCACCACGCTATCGCACCCGGGCTAAATTGGGGAACACTTCCCTGCCCTATCTCTCCGGGCACCAGATCCTCTGCCTTGTGACTGCTGCTGAGAGCAGCTCCCAGCTCCAGCGCCAGGGGAGCTCCTTAAACAGCTCGTTAGTGGAGGTAACAACAGCTCTGGGTGACACACACAATGCTCCTGGGGGACCTGGCTCCTGGGGGACAGGAGCCAGCTGTTTGCAGAGCAAAGGCTGAGCAGCTGTCCCAGCCCAAACCTGCAGCAATGCTGAGCTCCAGCTCCTGGCAACCTCATCAACTCGAGAACAATCAGGCAAAGCTTGAATGAGACACTGAATCACAAAAACACGACACTCATTATTACCGGATGTGCTTTCTGCCTTATTTCTTAATCTTCACACTTACAAGGGCCAGCAGTCTCATCATTACAGGCCATGACCTCTCAGTGGTCACAGGCTCTGCAGAGGCAGGACAGAAGGACAGATGATTTTTATAGAAGAGTTAAGAAGTTAGTTCAGATAGAAGTTCAAGCAGCCAAAAGAAAGTACCAAGAAGGATACAGCAGGTGGTCTTCCTTCCCTTTATGCACGCTGATTTGAGTAATACAAGAATCTCTATCCCTCCATTGGTGTGTATGTGGAAGTACCACCTTTTCCATCACCCAAAAAACTTCGGCCCCAAGTACACTGGACATCCCAGGTTCCCAAACTCCTTTTCTTAATTATAAAGTATTAATCTGAGCAACCTGGTAATTATCAGATAGGATAAAATAGGCTCTCACTCTAATTGGCTTCCAGGAACTGAACTGGAGACATCATTTTTCACTTTCTTCTCCTAAAAGGAGCTCAGTAATGCTGCTGATGAAAACAACTGGATCTTTCAGGATGAAACTCATGGCAGATTTAGTAAAATAATAAACAAAATTGCATAATCCTTAATCTAAGATATTAGCTTAAAAGAGGAAGAGTGTAAAGGATGCAGAGGTGTCAAGAACAAAAGGGTCAAGTGTGGGAGAAGCATATTTTCCTGAGAGTAGATAAAGATAGGGAAATCCTCTGACATGTCAGTATTGCCTGTTGTTTCCAGTCATTTACAGAGATGAAATTCCTTATGGAGGAATTCACGGGATATTGTTCTCAGTTATTTGGAAACAAGATCTAGGACCCTGTATGTGAAAAATGAAGTTGCCATCACTTCGAAGAAGGAATGTGGTGAGGTTTGTTATTTGCCTCCCAACAGCCAGGCCACAAGACTGCTGTGTCTGCCTTTAGAAAAGTAGAAATACCAGGAAGATACCCTTTTCTTTGTGTTCTGCTGGCACCTAACAACTCTCAGATGAGCTGTCAATTAGCAACACATGGAAAACAAAACTGATCTTAAAATGTACAAAGCATTTATACTAAGAGCAAACGGAAAGACTAAATCTTGACCTTTCAAATTTCCTTAAGCTACCACTATTTGTTTGTTTTGAAAGGGAGCTGATTTGTGTATATACCTGGCCAGGGGAGGAGGAGAGAAAAGTGAGCCACTGATGTATTAATAATGTAATTTATTTGCATTGCAAAGAAACACTACACCAAGTGCCATATAATCATTATTTTACACCAGGCTACATTTGACCTCAGCCCAGTTCTCCTCACTGTCACGTGAGGATGAGGACTTCTAAGTGCACCACTTCAGTATTACATATTCAATAAAACCCCACACAAAACAGTGGGAAAATAAACTAATTCAGTAGATAAGACTGGGAAAACAAAGACTCCAGATTAGCTAAATCATACACTGTTTAAATGACATAAGAATTTTATTCTGCATTCCACCACTCATGTTTTTCTACTGTAGCAATTTCATCATATATTTTCACATAAGTTGCATTCTCTCTTAAAGTGTCCTAAGTTTAAATGAAGTTTCTTCAAAGTCAAGGTACATTCAGTAGGCTTGAGATTTAACAAAATTCAGGCATCATTTAGTTTCAAAATTCAGGATATGCCATACTCCTGGAAAGCCACTCTCACAAAATCAGGTCACACTATGTAGTGTTTTAATCTTGCTTCAAGCACAGACTTAGGACAGTGGGTAGAGAATAAATTCCAATGCAAACTTCTAGTTGGTAATTAAAGGTAGGCAAAATTTAAAGCCTCCATGGCACTGAAGGTCAATATGATCTATTACTCACAACACACAACACTCTCCAAGATACAGGTCTATCACCAGCCCTGATTGTTTCTCCTTCCTTCCCTTTAAAAGCCACATTTGCAAGCAATTTTCCCTTCAAATTTTCCGTCCTCGCATCCAGCTCTGCCCTTGCTGGCGAGGTCTGTGGGCAGCACCGTGAGCTGTGGCAGCTCAGCCTGCTCCGAGCATGGCAAGGCAATGTGGAAAGCAAACAGTTACAGACCTGGCTGGCAGCTTTGGCACAGATTTCACACACCCCCGCACATCCAGGTCCAATTTGACAGTCCCCATGTTCTCCAACAAAGCTGCTATTCAAGAGCCAGAGGAAGCTTGTTCCTTATTAATGGAGCCATGGAGGTTACGAGCTTTGAGAGGCTGACGTAAACCATACCCTGCTGCAGCCGAGCCCTGTGCTGCCTCCAGGTCCTCCCTGCCACGTTTGAAACTCCAAACAGAAAAACACGATCACAGTGGGCAAGCCCTGCACACTGGGATGCCCTGTTTTCCACACAAGCAATTTCTCCTCACCACCTCTCAACACATCAAGTCACACGAGTGCAGCCACGCACTTCCAGCGTGCTTTGGGGAGGAAAAATAAAGCGGGGGATACCTGCACAGAGACAGCATTATGTGCCTCAAAACCTACTTAAAACATTCTGCTGGAAAGCCAGAGGAGCTCTGTGACTTACCTGAGAACGTTACCACTGAGCATTTGCAACTAAACTAATATAAACAAATTCCTTAGGGAGCAAAGAGAAAAGAAGGAGCATCTCCAAAAAGCTGATGGGAAGCGTTTTGTGTAAATAGTAGGAGAGGAAAAAAAGTGTTTTAATTTGTACTCACATACAACGGAGCTTGCTGTGGATTAAGTTTCATGACCTCAGAACACTGAAAAAGAAAAGAAAAAGCAAGTTTAAGCTATTTTGCATAAAATTTTAGGTACTTCTTTATAAGTTGCTATAGCACTCACATATTCCTTTTTCCAATAATCATTTTTTCACTTCCCCTTCATGTTCATCTCAGTTCATCTTTCCTCCTAGCAATCCTCACTTCTTATCTGTTTTTTTACGAGAATTATCAATCCTTAATTGAAATCCTGCCACCAATTCTCCCACTCCCCCATGAAAAAATCATTTATGAACATTTGTAGTTCTCTCTGCTGCTCGAGAAATCCAACTACTACCTTGTCCAAGGTAATTTTGCGCCATTTTCTACCCCTTTCTCCGAACTATTTGGTAAAAAAACATTTCAAAACTACATAGAAAACAAACTATAAAAAATGCTCTGAAGGAAATACTTCCAGAATATATGATATTCATGGTTCTGCATTAGCATTTTTCATAATCAAAATCTACCATTACTCATCCTGCAAAAGTTATTTAAGTCAAGAATCTTTCCTCCTTCAGGTCTGTCCCTGGAATTTCTCTATAACCTGGTGAAAGTTTCTTATATTGAGCTTTGAATCAGTTGAACCAGAATTTCTCTTGCATTAGTTCCTCCATTCCAGCAGAAAATATTCACTCTAAACAAAAGCTTTAAGTTTTCATTTAATGTGTATATTGAGAGATCCAGGATCCTAAGATGAAGGAATGCAAAACAATTAAAAATGGAATTTCTGCTGTTACTCGTGTCTGCAGAACTGGTAATGCTCTGCAAATACTTCAAGCCCTTTTAAAAATAGATGAAATACCACTCTGCTTTTCACACAAAAAATGCAGGATCTTGTTCATACTTTGCTCCTTTCCAAATCCCACAGTTTGCCTTTAGTGAGACAGAAATTAAACCACAGCCTAAGTTCTCTTAGCTGATTCCAGCTATCCTTGCTCCCTCACACGCTCTCCTTATTTTACAAAATGTTTTTGTGCCAGTTGCTTTAATACCAGAGCAACCTGCCAAGCTTGTGCATCAAAACAGCCCCTCTGCAAAAGGTCCGCTGAGGCAGCCAGGGGATGGACAAGTATTGTGCAAGAGTTTTAAATCCAGTCCAATTTATATCCATTTTCAACCTTGAGATTCCCCTTTGTACAGCAAGAACACCTCAAAACGGTTATGCCTGACAGTTTCCACTGTATTTTCAGCTCTTACAAAGACTTACTCAGGAAAAGAGGGGATTAGTAGTGGTAGCTGCCATTTGGGCAGGTGAGCTCCAAGAACAGCTCTGCAAACAATCCTCACTTGTGCCCTACAACATGCCCCTGGCAATTCTAGTCCTACTGAGGGCTCAAAATAAAAAGAGAAAAAAAGAAACAAAACCAAAAAATCGACAAACCCTGCCAATCCCCCTCATGACCTACCTGTGCCTCTCCTGTTCTGAACCTGCATGTCCTAAACAAGAGCATAAAAACATTACCCAGACAAGAGCATTTATTGTATCTTATGGAAATCAAACCATGCTTGAAAAAACCCCAACCTTTCAAGCTCACTTCACGTATGGATTTTTAGAATTTCTCATTGCTATAGACCAATTCCCTGTGAATTCAAACTCATGGCAGTTTTTGTTGGGGTTTTTTTGGCAAGAGAAATGCACAGTAGCAGCAGTGAAATAAGGTGACACTGCTGAACACTTGGTCTTGTCAAAAAATCATGGAAATACTTCCTGCAGGAAGATTTTTTCCCCGTCTTATCCTACTAGTTGGCCCTTGCATCAGTCACTTGAAGTGATTCCTTGGTTCATAACGCACGTGTCATGCCAGTTTTTCTAAGGATGCAAACTTAGTTTTCTAGGAGCCAGGCAGGTTTGGAAGATATTTTATCTTGTTAGGAAGTTCTTTGGCAAAAACATAGGCAAAAAACTGAGTGACAGATAAGCCTGAATGACTATTCTGCGTCAGCAAAGGACTAAATTTAGGTTTCTAGACAAGTGAATTTCTCCAACCAATGGACAGGCAGGGAGCAGCCTCTGAAAAACTTTAAAAACCTTTAATCCAGTAAGAAGAGGAAAAACAAAAGGCAGATCATACTGGTCATAACCAAACCAAGATACATAGGGATCCTAATACAGTCAGTAAGTTGGACTACTTCAAGTGTAAAAATGAGGAGGGGAAAAAAAGAAAAAACCCAAGGGAAAAGAAGCTAAACTTTGTTTTCTCCTATTATTAGAGGAGCACATCCTTCAAGCCAATGCCTGCTGTGAGCCCCAGAGAGCCGCTTCCATCTTTTGGGCCAGGAAGAACTTGCTGTACCAGATATAGAAGAATGCAGTGAGACTAACTGGCCCTATCGTGAGATCAGGATCTGGACTGCACATGAACTGCCTCGAAAGCCAAACTAACAAGAACAGGTAAATATAAATCCCACCTCCCTTGCCCAGCTCCCACCCAGCACACGAAGCCATGCTATGGGGCATCCTCACGGCAGCCCACAGATTCTGCTCCAGTAACAGCTGCCTATACTTAAAACATTTATGGTATTTCTCACAAATAGCTAAATCTTTTGAATTTCAGTGGCTGGCAGGTTTATCACAAGCTCCATATACATCCAGACAATTACATTGCAAGGTTTCTGGAATTACGTTAGGTTTTCCACCTTAGAATAACACAGTGAAATCCTTTGCATTTGCAAACTGGAAAGCAGGACACGAAATGAAAATCCAGGTTCAAGCTCTTCAAAGCAACAGTGGTTTCAGACATTATAAAAAATCTGCAGATGTCAGTAAAATAGAAAGCTACTGGAGCCTTTTCAAAATGGGACAGATACTTTTCTGCTCTGTTAAGAACTGAAGAATTAATACAGTGAGTTTTATTAATGCTTCTTCTAGAGAACTTCTGTGTTATTTCACACAAAATTTCATGGACGAGGACAAATGACTGTTCTTCATTTCTCTGGGTATGGTAATATACAACAAGGAAAGAAAGGAAAAAAATCACTTATTTCCTTTACTGTGGTTCCCAAAACCTCATCCAGAATTAGGGCCCCACTGGTTACACACTGTAAAAATGTCAATGCAAACAAAGTTTCTGCCCTGAAGAGTTTACAAATAAGCACAGGCAGCAGGAAGGGATACAAACCCCTCATGCCAAAGCACTAAACCCTCTTCACCCACCGCTCCCAGCTACCACTTAATTTGGCCATAATTAGGTGGCTTATTTCTTCTGGGCATCGCAGGCCAAGTGTGCATCGTGAGGACAAACCTGACAGGGAGGTCAATGTTCCTCCAGGCCCACCCATCCCACACACAGTCTGTAGGGCTGAAGGACTTTGAACACCATGTAGACGGGAATGCCAAAATGCCTTTTCCATTTTCCCATCACACTCTGTTCAGGACTGCTCTTTTTGGCAATGGGCTTAAGTCAAATGCTGGTTTCACTGCCCAGTGAGCTTCCCAGCATCCACTCCTGGCTGCCTGGCTACATATGAAGCACATATAAGAAAGAAAACACAGTGCCACTCTCAAGAGCTGTCCATTAAAGATTTCTCTTTGTTTTAATTGGAAAGAAGATCTACAGGATGGGCAGAAACAAAAATGACCACTCTTGCCTCCAGCAACTGAGCAGAACTGCAACAACCAGGAGGACGAGGGGTATTAACCCACGTGGTACAGCTGGGAAAGCCTACCTATCCCTCTCCCTCTCCTTCATGCACTAAATAAACTTTAGTTGTAAGTGTTCAAGTTTTTTCAAGTTTTTCAAGTTCAGTTTTTAGGTATTTTAAGTAAACTTCAGTTAGACATGTACTCCAAGTTTAAGCTTTGCTGAACTTTATCTGAGTCTCAGCACCTGACCTTTTCATTTGTCATTTCAGCATTTGATTTTTAGAAACATTGATCCTTATTTGCAAAGCTTTACCCATGCACTCTCAGCTGTACCAAAGAGAAAAAACAAACCCCCGAAGAAAACCTAACCCAGTCTTAGCCATAAAGAGCTTGTGGTTGCAGGCAAGAAAGAACAGCCAAAAAACACATGGAGAATCTGATGGTTACAGATGGCATGGAAAGCATTCCAGTAGATAAACAGAAATGCAGGGAAAGCAGGATGGCTTTCCAGCTGTAAGCATCACAGCATCACTGGGATGAAAGCCAAAGGAGGATTTACTTTTTTTTTTTTTAATGCAAGAGAATTTACTTTTTACAAAATTATCCTGTAATATTGGTTTGAAGAGACTAAGCTTTGATTTCAAGGCTCTAGAGTAACACTTCACCAGGTAGTCCAAACTACATATATCCTACAGAAATTAGGAAAGCACTATTGATGATGGTTATCTGCAAGAGAGCAAGACAAACAGAGTTTCTTTTATATATTTCTTTTAATAGGGGACCAATAAATATACCCACAGTGGGACAACCTATCTCATAGACAACCCTTTAGGCAAATAGCCCAAAAGTTGTAAAAGAGTTTAAAGAAACCCCAGGATTTCCTGGGAGCACGCATTCACCCCCCTTTCTGAGCTGCATCACCTCCTTCTATACAGCTGCACTACAAAAATAAAACCAAGATTCCAAAACCACATCACTTCTCATTCAATAAAGCACAGTGTCCTCAAGGGCACTCCTCCACACTCTAGTTGTACAAAATGTTAATTTATGAAGTACTTGGAAATATTAAGAGGATTGGGTTTCAGGCCCTACAGAGCTGCTGCTCTAAACTACACAAGATAAATAAAGATGGGAAAGTGGTAAGTGAAGGGAGCGGAGACCAACTGCCCATATGCAGAGGAATTCCTGCTGGAGCCATGGTTTCATGCAAGAGAACTAAAATAGCAATGTCTTTCACAAGTTTATTGTTCTCCCCTAGTGTCATGGGAATTACTATACTGGAATATTCTCCTTTTCTTCTGAGTGGTATACGACCATTATTGTGTTCTATTACCCATCACCAGCCTCCTCATTTTTTTGTTATAACACAATTATTTGAAAAAAGGCTCTTCTTGGTTTGGTTTGGGGTTTTATTTTTTTTTTTTCTTTTTCACCTGTAGCAAAAACTCCGAAAATAGAAAGAAACAATGACTTGAGGTTGGTTTTATTACTTATATTTTCTTGTGTGGTCTTTTTCCTGGGTATATTCCTGCAAAGTTGAGACCTGCAGTAAGTTACTCTCACCTCGTGGTATTAGGCAAGACACGGGTTTGTTCACACACTCTGTTCCACGAGTTTCATTCAACACTGAATGAACACCAGAACTCACCATTCAGAAAATGAATGAGCTTTCTAATCGGTGTAATCAGTGTACGACTGCCCTGTCCTTAAAACCCATGTGAAAGGAGACTGAAAAAAACCAGGACAAAATCTACAAACAGCTTTGACAGGAGATATAAACCCATAAGCCAGTTCTTCAAGAATGTGCGTGGAGAAATTTGTATAAATAGAGTAGCTGCAATTGCAGTGACTAAAATAAACCCTAAGACTAGTACCATAATACCAAATGCAGGACAACTTTCTCTGTAGCTGTAATAATGCATGACTTTGTATATCTGGTCACATATATTTATTTAGCAGACACACAGGGAAGTGACACCACTAGCAAAAGCCATTGACCCTGGAAACGAGAGGAGGTGAGGAAACAAGAAACCACATTTCAAATATGCAGCAGCAAACAAGTTACCAGCATATTGCAGCATTGTGTTTAGTATCACAGCTGAGCCTAGAACCAAAAAAAACCCCAGATATTTGTGTACAGTCATCTGAATTTATGTAACTCACTGAACATGACGTTTTCTCACTAGATGGATTGCTTAGGAATAAAAATATATCCCTCATGCAGCATTTCCACAGGTGATACTGCTTCCCAGCTGTGTCCTGTCTGCAAACAAAAACATATGCTGCCTTTCAACTACAGATGAAACAGGAGTTTCTTTTGGATATGAGGGAGGGATGAAAAGGAGGTTTAAAGATGTTTTGTGTTGTTCTGGATCTACCATCACTCTCCTCCAAAGGCACAGAGGTAACCCAGCAGGTCATCCTCGGGAAAACCAGACACACACAGATTCCGTTCACAAAAAGAAAAGAAACTTCACAACAACATTCTCCCCCCAGAAAAAAAGATTCTAAAGAACACATTTAATTTCAAAATCAGCCTAAAATCTGTTGAATTTTTTCTTTAACAGCGTTGGAAACATCAGTACTGTGGCCTGCACATACAAGAGCCCACCATGCAGCAGTGGAGGAGTTGTAGAGCTGAGCCACTTGCAGAGGGGCTGGAGCCTCACTGCAACACAAGCTAACAGAGCGTCACTGATTTAATTGACTGATGATTTAATAAAATGCCCTGGATATAGATTAACTCGCTTTGCTTAATGTAGCTCAGCTTCCTGGCAGCAGGAACTGGCAGCACACTGTTCCTGGGCTGGGAGCTGGGCTGCCCAGGGGCTGCACCCACCCCCTGGTCACACCGCTTGCCTTACCCAAACCTTTCCCATTATCCTTCCCAAAATAATGAAGTGTAACACAAAGCTAAGATACAGGCAAGCAGATACACACACACGCACACACACACACACACAAAAAATAAGCTTAAGCCTTATCCATGCTATAGCAAGCCCCTAACCCAGCTTTGCCAGCCCTCTTACTCCAGAGATTTAATACCTAGCCAAATACCCTGGGTTTAAACACCAAGTTTCTTTCTTTTGGACCATTTCAATCTCATAATTGTCAAAAAAAATCATCACCTGGATTACTTAATTCCTGCTCAAAGCCTGGGAAGAGATGAAGCAGTGTTGGGTTAACAAAAGCAGCGCTTTCCCCATGCAGAGGAAGGCAGAGATCCCTCTCAAATGTGATTCCCCGCTCCATCCCTTCACCTATTAGTAGATACAAAAAACACACCTACAAAAGTCAAATCACAGCAGCTATCTCTCTACAGTCCATATGCTCAATTTCAAATAAAGAAAGATACTGTAAAAGTTGGAAAAACAGAGAGTAAAAAGGATTATTAGCCAGCTCTAATTATACAAACTGATCTCATCCTCTTGTCATAAGCCTCTTTCCTGTTTCCGGAATCTATTTGTGCACCAGAAAGACCAGCCTTTTGTAAATGTCCATGGGTCATCAACACAGGGTGATTAATTTCCCATTTTACAGTACACACATACTGTCAACCAATTCACTTGTAATCCGATACAACCCTGCCCTCACTTGTCAATTTTTACCTTTAACATATTACTAAAGGCAAACAGTACTTAAGATACCGATTTGTAAAATCCGAACAACATTTCAAAAGGAGGCATCATGCTTCTATAATAAAATAAAAATCGCAGACCACATCTTCAGTTCAAGTAGCTACATCCTAATAAAGTTAAGACCTAACAGTCGACTTGAATTAAAGAGCAGCATGTACGCAAAAGCACACATATGTTTATACTCAAATTAAGTCCTCCAACAGGTTCTGGGGCAGCTGTTTCACGTATGCATGAGACTTTTATCTCAGGCTCAAATATTAACTTCCAGAAATCCTTAGCAGACATTCTAGCTGCCTCCTCAAATGAGCAAAATCCAGTTTATACCTTCCAATACATTTTGTCGTTTGAATACACATTTTGGCAGTAAAGTGTGGGGACGCTCTCAACCAGCTCACATTTGTAAGGGTGATTCTTGACTTTGGGGGTTTAACTAGAAACTTCATGAAAATCCCCAGGTGTCAAACTGAGCAGCTGAAGCATCATGAAAGTTACTGGTTATCTTCAAAAACAGAGATGCATTATATGGGGCGAGGTGAAGAATGGTGGGGAGGGAAGAACAGGTTTTGAGAAGTATTTCACCCCAGTGCATAAAAGAATAAACACAGTGGAGAGCTGTCAACAGAAGGGAGATGCCTACAGCCTTACATATGCAGCGGGAGAGAGCAAAACCTCTAACTATTGATTCCTACACCTCTTGGCTATAGCATGTGTCCTAAAACCTTCTCCACTTTACCACTCTCTGACTCTCAAGGCTGTGCTGTTTTAGGAACTATGCTGAGCAATGATGGGTTCAGTAAAAGAAACAATGCCCCCAAGCCCTAGAGCTGAGCAGTAAGGCCCTGCTTCTCTCTATGCTTCCCAAACCACAGCACTTGTACTGCATTCCCAAAAACACAGGCTTGCAGTAGAACACAATCCATGATGCCCAAAGCACCACACACACACTTTTATGCTGACAAATATTAAATATTTCCTAGCATTTACAAACCAGGTAGTTACCCAATGCATATTTTAATAAAGGCATGCACCAACCTTAACTCTCCACCAGAGAGTTCTAGCCACAGGTAGAGTTGGAAAAAAATAGCATCAAGACGAAGATGCAAGACATGTTTCCACCTGCATTTTGGTCTAAGTAGCTTCAGTGCCCAACATTTTAATGTGCTTTCCTTCTCTGAAGAATACATCAGACTCACTTTTCCCTTTAGGCTCCTTTTGCAAATGCTGCCACTGTGGCCTTAGGCACTGCAGACTTACTCAGGAAAAGCCTGGCTGACACTTTACTCCAGAAGAGGAAAATTTCATCAGAAACTTCAGGTTTCCTACAGGAGTACCTGTGCTAACCTCACTCCCTGTGGCACAGCACGACCACATCTGACACTGCAGAATTACGAATTGTTTCTTCATAATTGCTCCTCTTCTTTCAACCCACAAAACTATGGGAAAATGTTCTTCTCTAAACATATACTTTAGGCAGTGAGAGAACATGCTCATTTTGCTGAAACATCCCTTCTGAGGCACAACGGGCTCAAAAAATGCACATCATTCACTTAGCAATTGCAATGATGGAGTCACTTGCTGTGGCATTCCCAGCAAGGAAAATGAGAGCTCTGTTCCCAGGACACTGTATTGCACTGCATCCAGGGAATATCCCATAGGAAGTAAAACCCCAAGCCCAGAAAAGAGAGAACACTCATTCAAGCCCCATTTCATTCAAGCCCCATTTTTAAATAAATTAAAGCATCAAATGATGAAAATCCAACTAAGCACAGTTTGTAACCAGTTCCACTACCCCACCTTTTGCACTTGAGCCCTTCCGCAGTGCGCTCACATGCAAAACCCCACATTTTGCAGACACTTGAAATTGTTTCTTTCCACTGCCTTTACAAAGTGGCCTTTCAGGCTGGTCCCTCGGGAATTGAATGGGTTAAGTGCCCACAGGTCCCAGCCTCCCCAGTAAATCATTTATTACCCCCGCTCGGGGACACGGAGCTCTGCAGAAGCGAGAGCCCACGCTGTGCAGCTGTTCCCAGCCAGGCAACTCTCTGCAATTATGCTGTAACACAGGATTAAGCTCGGGGAGTGGAAATCCGTCCCTTCATTGCTGATGGCTTTTTTCTTTTTTTCAAGTAATGCACCTATTTTAAATGTTACAGAGCTCATTAACATGAAGTTCATTAAGCAGTAACCACTTTATGAATGAAATGAAAAGATTGTCATTATAAGCACAATTATGGAAATACTAGACCAGCAGGCAGAAAAAGGAAAGGGTATGAGAATGCTGCTCCTGAACTCCAAATTAGCCTTTCTTTTTTTTCCCAGATCCTTCAGAGGAGGCACACCCAGAAATCAGACGTGAGGCAGAGGTTGGTTCCCAGGCAGGACTTCAGGTGAGCAGCTCTTGCTGCCTGTGCTGGGCCTCCCCAGAGATTTCACTGCTGTGGCTGCATGTGAAAGTCATCCCCCTTGGTCACCCCCAGAAACGGTCTGGCATCTTCCTCAGCAGTGTGCACTGCTTGCTGCAACTCACCACGCTCCTCAAATTAGCAGAAAGTTAAGAAACACTATGACAAATCAAGCCACAAATTGCTTCTCTGCAGCTGGTGTCGTGCATTCCTCCTTTAAACTTGATGAACCTGGAGGCCAGCTCTCAGCAAGCCACTTATTCATTCCTGATAAAGCAGGTTCCATTCATAATCTTGCCAAGGACTTCATTTCTTTCTCGAGGTCTGAAAATAGGTATAATTCCCCTGCTCAACCCCACTGAAATAAGGAAAACCCAAATAATTACAATACATGCTTGTCTCTCTACAAGTAAAAACAATTTATGATTAATCCACCCAGCTGTTGCCACAGCTCAGTAACACCAAACGATTTGGACTCAGTCTCGTTAAACCGCTGGTCTTGTAGGCAAGACCATGGAAAATATGAGGCACTGCAGTAGGTAAACAGGTTAGGGACAGTGGGAGGAGAAAAGAGGCAGCTTGCCGTGGTTTTCCTCCCTCCTCCCTTGACAGAGCTCACACATGGCAAGCACCCACTTCCAGGCAAGACTCTGGCAGTTTCTTTGCTTCAGGCTAACAGTTTTTGCATGTTCAAGTCTTTTTGGAGAGAAAGGGTGTAACTCCATGAGTCAAAACAGCTCCCGTCAGTATTGCAATAACCATATACTCGCTTTTAGGTCAGATCCATCCCGTGATCTGGTTCACCACAGCAAGAAGCTGGTGTTAGCTGAAAAACAAACCCAGAAGCCTCAACAACACGACTGCTCCAGGGCAGACAGACCGACAGCCGTTGTGCCGACCAGGAGGCACCTCAGCTCTGATCCCAGCCGGCTCCTGTGGAAATCCTGGGGCTGTAACCATATGCCTGCCCCAGAGACATGAAAGCTGTATCTTAAAATATTAGGGAAAAACAGCTGATGTTTTAAATGTTAAGTGCTATTTTATACTGTGGCACGTGGTTGATACAGGAGGCAACACCACATATCCCTTTTGTATTTCCATCACAAAGAGATCATATTTTATGGCAACATAACTTGTTGAATTTGTTGTATTTTCTTGGATATCAGCATCCCCTCCTCCTGTCAAGGCTACACTTGACAAATGGCTTGGCAATGGGAAAACCCATTCTCCCAAACCCCTCACCTCAATCCTCGTGTATACCTGAAAGAGCTGCCAAAACATTTAACCTTACTTTAACTGCATGAAGCAGTACAGGTGGCTCCAAGATGTTCTTCAGGTCGTTCCCACACCAAGCAGGGAGTAGTAGGGCAGGTCACGACACCCAGCTCCTGGAAGAGGGAAGAAGAAGAAAGAGTCACCAGGTGCAAGGTTCAGCATGGCTGAGAGTGGTCCCAACACCCAACCTGGCACTGCGACACCTTCACCAAGGGGGATGGAAACCATCCTCTCTCCCTTGCTAGCCGCGTGCTAGGCATGTGTTGCTTCCTGCTGCAGTCCCATGTGGTTCCAGGAGCACACACAGGACAATGGCCACACTGTGGATAGGGCTATTTATAGACACACGTGGGCATCTGGCACCACCTAAGAATAACTGCGCTGCTGAGTTGTATTTGTTGCTGTCCTGCTATTTGGTTTATCCCCAAAGCTGCTGATCTGCTGTCCATCACCGTATCCCAAACAACTAAGCTGGCCTTACGTAGTTTGCACCCATCAACACAGCCCCTCCCAGACAGACTTCATCAAACTCTCTGTAGACTCCCTCCCACCAAGGTGTTTTAACAAGAACAAAGGTAGATGATGGCAGGTGATGATGAGCAGATGAAGCCCAAGTCTACCAGGACCTCTCTGCCAACCCCTTTTCTGGGTTGCCTGCACTTTTTCACAGGCTGATTTCCTGCTCTGGGGCAAATTCTACTCAGTAGATTCATCCCCAGGGATGGTCTCCAAAGCATACCTGGAAAGAGCAGTTAAAGTGCATCAAATGTCAAAAGGGGAAAAAGCCAAGGTTAGGCTATAGTTTATTAAATGCTGTGTGGGAGATTTTATTAGCTAAATCAAAGTTATCAGGGTATCTCAGGCCATCATTTGGTTACCACACCAGGAGAGGTTGTGGCTACACACAGACACCACTGAACACAAGCACGACACACCAACTGCCTCCTCCTGTTCCACCAGAGAGAGACTCTACCCCTGCACTCTCCCTGTTGGGAAAACATCCATAATCTCGGAATCTCACAGCCTGAGCCAACCTGCCGACCTCAAAGTGCAATTACTAGCACAGAAGTAACAATGGCAAAACTAGTTACCAGCTGGGAAATCAATTGTACTGTGTGAATTAGCTGGGGAAGGTACTGCACTGAAAGGTGAGGCACTGCACAACAAATCTCACTCCTTCATCTGCACAAGAACAGCACCACCTGAACACCTCAATGGCAGTTTTACACAATGTTTTTTCTTAAGAGTAACAGCTGAAAGTCTCTTTTATCCATTCTGATGAGAAATGGGGTGAGTATTTTGCAAGGCACTACAGGGTACAGTGTTTTATTACAAATATGTATATTTAGATATTGGGTTTAGTGGAAAAACAGAAGAATTTCATCCTCTCGTTCCTCTTAAAGTATCAGGATTGTGCACGAATTCCTCCATTGCCACGTCACACATTTCTGAATTTCATTCTTATGCCAAACTACTGGAGCTGAAAGTGGAATTACCTGAACTCTTAAATCCCAGTTAAGAGTACACAAACACTCTTTGGATTCATTAACCAGTAAAAACCACCCTCGCAGTCACAAACAAGCAGACTGGAACTTTCCTCTGGCATTTTTGTAGTGTTATTTTCAGGACCTCAATTCAGAAGATGGTTACTGTTTGATAAAGCAATGATTAACTATTTGCCATCCTGTGTTGATCTCCAAGGAACAGCTGTTTCCAAGGCACATACAACAACAATACAGTGGTTTCATTCATTTACGAGACACTGATAACTTGGCTTTTAATACCCTATTTGTATATTTTGGCAGAGAAAGCAGGGTTTGCTGCTATCCCTTTGAACCAACAAGGACTGTGGGTACTGCTAACACTGTAGATAGTGAGCATGCTGTGAATCACTGCAGGTTTTTCCTCATATCCACCAAAGAATGAGGGTGTGTGTATGGAAAGCTCACTTGGAGGCTCAGGACCTGGAAAGTATTCGCAACTAGAGAAAATAAACTGGCCTAGCAATGAAAAACTAACATAGATCATAAAATTCTTCCTCGTGGTTTTTTTTCTGGTTTTATTCCATGGGAATTTTTTGATTGCTACAAGAAGAAGCAAGTAACACTAAAAGGTCTTATATATTTTAGTTCTGTAAGTAAAGAGTCTGCACAATCAGTAAGGTTGTCCACATCAAAGTATCAATTCCCCAAAGAACTGATTCCTGCTTCCCATTAAATCATTACGGGACAACTCCTGCATGCCTAAGCACACCCATTTCAGAAGGATTTCCCCATGGGGATTTCTTCTCCTCCTCCTCCTCCTCTACTGAGAAATCATTACCAAGTGTTGATGAACACTGATGTAGTTCCTGTTTTCTGAATCTTAAAAAGATTGGTTTAAAAATTATGTTTAATGGGTGAGCTCACGCTGCTTTACAAACAAAAAGCTACTCAGTACTATCATAAGAAGATGATGACATACAGTAGCTTTATAAAAAGCAGTTTGGTTTCTACACTGCTCTGCCAGTATTCCAAACAACCTGTAACTCTGGATAATTTCTGCCTAAAAGGGCCTATAGTCATGATATCACACAGTGCTCACTAAAGTAAATGAGAATATAATGGAGAGTCCTTTTGACACCTGCCTTTACACAACCTATTTTACTTCAGTTTAATAAAAATAGGGGAGAAACCACATCTCTTTTGCTAGGACAGGATTGTTTGATAGCAGACTACGGTCTTGGTCCCTCCACACTGAGACAGCTAAAGCAGAAATTACCCAGGCCACCAATGAATTACTGATACATCTTCGTGAAGAGAGGAAAAGAAAATTTAAGGACAGTGTTACAGCTATTTACAGTTTTAAGAAGACAACATAACTGGCCCTGTGGATTATATACGCAATTGCTCTAAGAGATGAGTCCTTTTACCAAAAAAGACCAATGGCTTAGAGGTGATCTGCATCTGATACATCCTCAAGCGGCAGAGAAGTAAAGCATCAAAAGGTACTCTTGTTACATTTCTAAATCAAATGAATGGCAGTGAATAACACAACCAAAAACCAAGTTATTCTGCGTTGAAAATCT
This sequence comes from Cnemophilus loriae, assembly GCA_013397755.1. Taxonomy (NCBI): domain Eukaryota; kingdom Metazoa; phylum Chordata; class Aves; order Passeriformes; family Corvidae; genus Cnemophilus; species Cnemophilus loriae. Next base: position 1,197,776 of record VZTF01000420.1, read on the forward strand.
GTTTGGGATGAATCAGTTGGGGCTCTTAAACATGCTTGGTAGAGCCCCACCATGTGGACCTCAGGGTTTCCAGTTACTTTGCTGATTTCTCCCCAGCAAACTCCCACCCTTCCAAAACACTCCCCAGCGCCCGGCACAGAGGAAACCATTCCTCAAAAGTGCTCTTTTTCCACCTGAACCCAAATCTATTTTATTTTTCTGAGACATGTTTCATGTTTTGTTGCTCTGCCATCTGAGCACTTTGACACGTCGAACAAGTTATCTTACCATCTGGTTGTAATTGCCATCGCAAAGCTTTCAAGAAATTCAAAAAGCAGCACCAAGATGAGGGCACTAATGGTCTAGGAGATGGATGGCTGATTATTTGGGATTATTTGATACAGCTGGAACCTTTTCATAGACAAGACACCCAAGCCAGTCCCCAGCACCCAAACAAACCTCTGGGGTTTTTCTGAGTTTTGGCTGTTGCCTGCTATAAAACCTCCTCACAATTTCTTATCAAATGCTGTCAAGGAAAACATTGCTTCTCCTCCTCATCTCCCAAATTGCTGGGTGTACAACTGTGTGCTGCTGTAATCTTTTGCTCCGAATACACAGCCTATACTTGCATACCATGATAGTCTCGTTACAGGACATCCTTTTCCTGCTTCCACTGCATCTCCTAGGAGAGACTGGCTCACAAGACCTGTCCAGAAGTTTGGCCCATGGTCAGAACTGTGTTTCCTAATTCCTTAGAGAAGGGAATCTGGACACACTCCTCGGACAACCAGAGGATCACACCCAGCCAGCATGGGTTTAGGAAAGGCAGGTCCTGCTTGACTAACCTGATCTCCTCCTATGACAAGGTGACCCGTTTAGTAGATGAAGGAAAGAGTGCAGATGTTGTCTGCCTCGACTTTAGGAAAGCCTTTGACACCTTGTTTCACAGCATTCTCCCGGAGAAACTGGCTGCTCACGGCTTGGATGGGTGTATGATTCTGCTGCTCACTGGGTTAAAAACTGTTTGGACTGCCGGACCCAGAGCGTGGCAGTGAATGGAGGGAAATCCAGTTGGCAGCCACTCAGAACTGGTGCTCCCCAGGGCTCAGTACTGGGGCCAGTCCTGTTTAACACCTTTAACTGGACAAGGGGATCAAGGGCACTCTCAGTCAGTTTGTAGATGACACCAAGCTGGGCAGGAACATTGATCTGCTGGAGGGCAGGAAGGCTCTGCAGCGGGATCTGGAAAGGCTGAATCGATGGGAAGGTGGCAGTCAGCCTCTTCTCCAATATAACAAGTGACAGGACAAGAGAAAACTGCTTCAAGTTGTGCCAGGGGAAGCTTAGATTGCACATGAGGAAAAATTTCTTCACCAAAGGTTGGTCAAGCACTGGAACATTTGCCCAAGGAACTGGTGGAGTCACCATCCCTAGAAACATTTATAAGATGCGCAGAAGTGGCACTTAGGGACACGGTCCAGTGGTGGTCTTGGCAGAGCTGGCTAATGGTTGGACTTGATGACCTTAAAGGTCTTTTCCAACCTATACAATTCTATGATCTTATGTAAATGGAAGAATAAAACATTATTTGCCTAAAATCTGCTTTGCTTTGGACAAGTATAAGTACAGCATGATCCTCTACCCATTGCATCACGCTACATTTGTACCACAAAGAGTGGAGGGCAGACTGCAGTTCATCACATTTTGACACACACACAACATTCCACTGAAAGTAAATGGTGGGTTTTGTTTAGAGAGCAGCATCTGACTTGGCATACTGGATGAAGAAAAGCCAAGAATTTTAAAACAATAGAAAGTAAAATATATCCATATTTCACATGTGTGTACATATTGCAGAGCAAGCAGTAATATTAAGATGTTAACTGCAGTCCCATCAACCCTGATTACCAAGAGATGGGCGACAAAAATTCTTTCATATACACTAAGTTAACTTTTGAAACCTAAACTCTTTCAACAGCATCGCCTTGAACTCATAAGCAGAAATAGTCCCATGTTGGAGTAAAAGGGAAGCAACGAAGCAACAAACCAAGAGCACTCCCCTGGTTCCACTTCCCTCTAACCCTGGACAGACACGAATTTTCTCTCTAGAACTTAAGAGATCTGCACAAAAAAGTTTGGAGTTTGTTTTTTAATTCCACCAGCAATCACAAAGCAGCAAAACAAAGAGACCAGTGATGCCTTATTGCTCTCTCCCTTGCCTCTGGACAGCAACCTGGGCTCAAGACGCCTCTTGGGCAATAACACCCAGCAACCTGCTTCCCCAGGAGAAGATGAGGTGCCACAGGTATGCTGCAAGCAGTGAAAAACCCCTCACCTCTGAGAACATGGTCCTGCAGAAGTGCTCTTCAAAAGTACACCAGGTCTCAGCCTTCAAAATTGAACAAAAGAAAAACTGGAAAGAATAATAATACTTTTGTTACCCCTTAGTTTTTACTAATAAAAGCAGGACTTGGTCCTGAAATTTGATCTTCTTTAAACTGCAGCCTGTCACCACGTTCATCCTAAATAGCAACTGCTTCTTTCCAGACAGCCCTGTTAAATCACATTAGGATTGAGATAAGGACTTCAAACTGTTTCCACAAGACCATTATGGCTGACTGTCTGTGGGAGATATTAAAACCTAACTTGTGGACAGTTTAAAATCTGTGCAAGGGATTAGCACTTCACTGAACCACCATGGCAAGACCACCACTCTCCTTCTTACAGGGAACCAGTATCAGAGTAATGAGCTAAAAAACAAAGCAAACAGCAGCAAGCTGCAGTAAAATACCCAAGTCCACAGACACTTCTAAAACACTCTTTTGTAAAAAAACTAATTCTGCAACAGGTTCTTCTCCTTCCCCTCTCCTCTCCCATGATATTCAGGTGACAGTCTCAATGAGTTGTGCTTTCTTGCTAAAATGGAGCAAAGCCCGAAACAAACTTCCTTCAGAAGACCAGGAAACAGAGGAAGCACAAACAGTGAAGGCAAGGACTACTTCAGCACGGCCATCATCAAGAACTACCAACACAATGCCTCAAAGGCACAGGAAAATGCCACTTAACCACAGTTCCCCGCTTAACAGAATGGGCCTATTTTCTCTGAAATACTGGGTGCAGGTTGTGACAGGACATGCCAGACATTTCCTGGGAAGGTGACATGTCACACCCAGAACAGGATATGGACTCTGAGAGAAGGCAGAGTAGATGGAAACAAGATTCCTGTGAGAATTTCAGTTTGAAGGGTTGTCTGGTCCATCACCCTGCTCAAAGCAAGGCCATAACGTCAAGGTTATGAAATTATCCCCATGCTTTCATTGTTCAAAACTGTCCCAGCCAATGTGGCCTGTTTCTCAGTTCCCATATGTCAAATTGAGCTAAATAAGGTAATTGAACTTCGTACCTTAAATGTCATTTACGTACCTTAAATGTCATTAGTCCACGACACCCTGTCACGTCCAAAGGACCTGGCAGGGTGAAATTCACCTAGAAAGCTGTCAACCCATGACATCACCACAGAAGGAAATCAAACTCACCATTAGTGCAAGGCATTCCTGCTCCAGCCTGCACAATTCACTTGTTTAATCTGACTTTTCCCATGAACAAAATTTTCTTCTTCATTTCCACACAGTTTACAAAAACACTCAATAAAATAAAGAAACTAATTTTTACTGTACTTAAGAGCCTTGTGACAAAGAAGGGAACGTGTACATGTTGAAACCAAACACCAGCATACAACATTCACTGACGCATTAATACAAGGCCTTCTCCTCCAAGTTAAGGAGGTATCTTGGTATAAAATACAAAGAGCAAATCTATATTCTTGTCTCCCACTGCAGCTCCTGCCAAGCCCTAGGTCCCTCTGTGCTGAGCACCATGGATGCACCAAGAATCCTTCTGCCACGATGTTAAACAGAGAAATGCTGGGAGGGGACACAAAGGGACAGAAAATGACACAACTTGCCCAAGGCTTTAGAGATGGCTGCCAGCACAGTCTGTAATCTGGCTGGTATCACCTCTCCACCCATGCAGCAGTGAGGTTCCCCCTTTCTTCAAAAGCTGTCTCCATCTCCGCCCGCTGCTGCCCGGCTCTGCCAAGCACCCGCCACGCAACCGTGACATTAAGTCACTTCACTGCTCGAATCAACACGTCACCAGAGCTGCCCAGCACTTAATTATACGAATTAGGAGATCTGTATAATGGTCCTAAACCAGTAATGAAAGAGAAGGTTTAATGATGCAACAAAAACGTGCAACGCAGCACTCAGATTATGGGTGGGTTACACAACAGTTCAAACAATTCAGCGTTTAGGCTGCAGACTTGCACAGTGCACATCACATTTTCCCAGAGCCATCATCTGACTCCAAGCACATGAGATCCACTCAAACACACCCTTCCTGCCTCCCTTGCCCCAGAAGCTCAAGGATGAAGGTGAGGCTCAGTTTTTGAGCAGCAGTCATCCACATCCAGGAGAAGAGATGCCCAAAGCAAAGTCAGCCCTTTTCCCAAACTCACATTCAAACTCAAAGAGATTTATCTGAAGCCTGTCCTAGCAACCACTTGTATCTCACAAGCAGTGCTTGCTCCTCCCAGCATTAACACCCCATTGCACAGAGATGACGTAACTCCAGTGAAACCTGTTCAGTTGACAGCTGGAGTGACTTTTGCATTGTGCCATGTGAGTTAACTCCCAGCTGCAGCCTGGTTTAAGAAAGTATTATGAGCACAGCTTTAATAGAGATATCACCCATCAGCTGACAGCAAATAAGGCAATTTAGCTATTTGATGAGCACTCAGCATGAACTGTTCATATGGAAGAGAATGCTCCTACCCCAGGATTTCTGAACGGGATTTTTTACTAAATAAGCTCAAATACTTCCAGATAGTATTGATTTCTATTCATAGCACTTATACAGTTTAAGGGAGAAAGCATCTGGTTTGAAATAGTCTTTTAGAATCTATTGACCTTTCATGTCAATAAACACAATACCAAATTGCAGATTAGCAGGCTTATTTTCCCTTTTTTTTCATAAAGTGCTCAGATGAAAAGCACTATAGCAGCACCAGGGCTGAGAAGTATTATTTAGATTTCAAAAAGCAGTTAAGTGTCATGGTCAATCCATATGTTCAATATCAGAGGGCTCAAAAGAAAATTGAGAGGACCAAAACTGCATTGGGGAAGGAAGAGTGATAGTATCAGCTAGGAAGCTGCCTACCAATATTTGCACGTGCTTGTTCAAACAAAAGCCCCACGAAGAGATGCTGTGCCTTACCTACAAACCCTTTAAAATGTCACTAGTATGTCACTGTTCTTAATAGAAAAATGCCATACTCATATTCCTCCATCACCTGTAAAATACACTATTAATTCTATTAAAATCCGCACTGGAAACTCTTCACCTCCACGTGTCACCATTCTCGCACATTTTTGCCAAGGCAGAAGGTAGCACAGGGTGCTGTTACAAGCCATTTGCAGCTGCAACAGATCTGCATTTACTACATCACGGCAGATGGCTGGAAACAACCAGCATGCAACCACAGAGCATCTTTTACCCTGCAAACCCTTCAGCAGGTTGCCAGATTTGCTTTCATATAGCTCAACTTCTCTTTTCCCTCCCTCTAAACAGAAAGACTGTTTTCATTCAGCTGCCCTTTTTTTCCCCCCTTTACAAATGCAGACACCTGCACCAAATTCCTCTTTAAAGAGGCAGATCATAGCAAGGCAGTGTATTATGAGTAGAAAAGCAAGGGACATTATCAAATAGTATTAGCACACGGCACAGATTTTTCCCAGTACCCAAAGAGCCCAGGGCTTCTCTAACTCCAAGTGCATGCCAGGGGAGGAAGCAAGCTTTTGCCACCAGCAAAAAGATTCCTGAAACAAGTCAGCAAATGCCCAAATAACCTCTGTCTCAAAGTCTGACATCAAATATAGCCTGAGATTAACTGAGCATGCTACTGCTCTGCATTCACGCATCAAAGTCAAATCCTGGAGGTGCCTGCATCCTCCCATGTGTTTCACACACGGGCTGGAGGTGGCCACAGTAAGACCTACTCATTATTTTCTCTGCAAAGCACACTCCTCCCCGTTAATCAAGAGTTACAACCAGTCACCCAACTAGCACTGTGATGATTTCACTGCCAGCTGCTAGGCGTCCTGAAAAAAACAAAAACAAATTACATGAGGGCTACCGTCACTTACCAAATCCTATGACAGGTACACCAGGCTATTGGGCAACTTTGCTGACGTACCTGCCAGTACATCAGGGACTTACTGCATCTCTTCGCCAACCATCCCCTGAAGCAAAGGATCTCTAGTTACAGCAATGACAACAGTTTTCACCCAACAGAACACCCCTCCCTTCCTCACCTACCCCAAGCAGGTACAACTTTTTGCTCAGCGAAGGAAAAATAAGAAGTTAAAGCCAACTAATTGCTGGGGCACACCCTTCTCCCAGTGCACCTGTAAATGACCGCTTGTGCAACAGCGCCTGAGTGTCAACAGGACTGTGGGCACTACCCAGGCATGCACACAGCAATCAAGCAAAGGCACTACCCGCATTTCCACGTGCATGTAGGGTTTTCAAGTGCCTATCTACCTATCTGCACCTATGCAAGTGATGATTCACCTCTTGCAAACCCAGCCTCAAACTTCTGGTATCTCCCCTTTCCCGTATTCCTGCAATTGTGGCTAATCTTCCAGTCAGACATCGCTTGCCTTCTTCAGGACTCTATCATCATCTAGCAGATCACCAAACGGGGTTAGCTGGTAACGAAACAAATATCAAACTTCATGAAAAGTAATTAAAACCCCCTGACAGGTTTTCCTCAGGTGGGAGGATGTCTTCAATTGCACCCATAGTCTCTTCATACAGCGTGCATAGCCTCACCAATATTTTTTAGTATCAGGAAAGTTTTTGCTCCCTGCTTTAATTGAGCTGATCACAGCCTGCTTGTGGTAACACATTTTGGTTGCCATCTGACCCAGAACAAGGGTGTCAGAAAGAATCACCTCCGTGCACGAAGTGCATCTTGCAGAGGGCACCAGAGGAGTGTTTTCCCAGCCATGCACAGATGCTCACAAGTTTGCCCCTACACAAAATATTTTAATGCCACAGATTTAATAACCTACCTGCTATTCCAAGAGCATGAATAAATCCCCTACTTGACAAGAGAGAGTAATAACCCTAGCAGTAAAAGTAGCGCTCTGTAAACTATCATTTCATGAAACAGATACCTGTTCCTACCTGTGACCAGACTGACTGGCCCTTGATCAGTGTCTAAACCATGGATCCAGTTGTCTGGTCTCAGGCCACTGGTTTGCTCAACACTTCTGTTGTTTTCTTCTGACGGAAAACATTTTAAGACAGGGATCATACCACAGTATTCAATATTATTCTTACCTTGGGTCAAATGCTTTTATTCTCTGTGCTTTTCATTTCTTGATGCTTGAGCTATCATTTTCAAGATGACAACTTTACTTTTGGGGTTTTTTTCCTGCTCCAGGTGCCCTCCCCTTAACAGCAGGAGACTTAAATCTACACATTATTCCACACATGACACCTGTTGCTAAACAATGTTTTTCTGATCTATATTTACAAAATGTTCCAACATACACTTCATTAATGACAACTAAGGGCACATGCACTTCTTCCACAGCATGTTTAGGATTAGAAGGAGTTCAGCCATGGAAAGCAGTGACACGCTGATGCCAATTCAACTTTCGTGTATTCTATGCACAAATAATAAGAAATAATATGCTTTAGATAAATGAGTAAGTTCTGGCATTTCTACAAACAACAGACAATAAAGACAGCACAATTTATTGTCTGCACAGAAATCTAAACAAAGAAAGGGTTTAGATAAAGAAAAGTATTCTGAGAAAATCACCACACATTCCCTGATCCATTCAATTTTTTTCCTAGCAGTTTCAAATAATCATTCTCACCTCCACCAAAACAAAAATACAAGGGGTGCAAGCCTACAGCACAGGCATTTAGCACTAGAGGTTGCTAGAGATCACAGACAACCCATCAGATCCCAAGAAGTGGTCAGTGCCACAGGTGAAAAAATTCTCCTTCATTGAGAATCACAGCCTCAGAAAATCTCAGCCTTTTGAAAAGAGAACAGATCTCGCAGCTCTTGGATCATCCAGGGAAACCTGACACTGACCAGTGCTGGGAAGACACAGCTAAACTTTAGAGGTGCTCTTCTACAGGTCACTGCCAAGCCTCCTCCAGTGAGAGATTTCATCTCTAGTAAGGTTTCACCAACTGCTTTATGCCAGCCCCAAACGGTAGCCATTAAGAGGTTTTGTTCACCTCTGAGTAGCCACCAGCCACACATCTGCTGCTTGTTGGACCAAGGTCGACACCCACGTTTCTTCTGACACATCACTTTTCTGCTGGAGCTGGTTCCCTGATGTGGGAGAAGGGGCCTGAGCACTGGGACATCCCAAGGAAAGCCCTGTGCCTGCCCCCTCCAGCAACCCTGTGTGCTTGGAGGGGAGGCAGCTAAGGGACCCGGGGCTTTCCCCAGGAACCTATGGGAAGAGCTCTTCACTGACTTCTAAAGTCCTCAGGGTGAGGCTCTTTCTGACATTTAAATTCTTAGGGGTGACGCAAGAGGAAGAGATCACCTGAGAACTTCAGGTGGAGGAAAGACAGCCAACAGAAGCCGATTAATTCCTAAACAACACAGATCTTCCCATGCAAACCTCCAGAGAGGCCATGGGCTAGGGGGTATGCATATGATTAAGAAGGAATGGCAAAGGTGGGGTCAGTCACAGAAACAGAGAAAAAACGAAGTTTTTCCAGTGTTTCTAGAAGAGATAAACATCTACCTACTGAATTTTATTTATCTGAGGGTGAGAGGTTGTTTCTTTTCTTTTCTGAGATGACATTAGGGTTAAAAGCAAGCGTTAGGATCATTCAAGTCCTATGGCTTCTGTTGCAGGCTGAAGAATTTCACCTTCACATTCCTCTCAAGCCCGTGACTTCAGGATTAGGCCCATTTCTAAATGCTTACAGGAGAAATTCAAAGTTGGAAATCAAGCCAAATAACCCCAAGGGATTTGCCTTCAGTAACTTTTCCACAGCTTGAACTACAGCTGTTTTCCTTTACAAATTCCACCTCTCAACTGCCAGAGCACCAGGAGAGGAAAGCAGCAAAGTGCTACAGTTGGAAACAAAAGCTCTACACGAAGATGCAGCAAAAGATCAAATCCAGTTCTGCTGCAAGCAAGACTCTGGTCACTAACGCACTGGTTTAGTTCCTGCTGTGCATGACCACTTGAGGCTGGACTTTCTTTTTTCATCCTCAAGGGTACAGAATGGAATTATGAGCCAATCAAGACTGAAAGGTTTCTCTGCACCGCTGGAAAAAGCAAATAATTTCTCTGACCTATTTTAAACTAAAACATGAGTCTCCACTGGAAGTAAAAACCAAGTTCTTTATTCAAATCTTGCATGCCTCACCTGACCATGGTTTTGAAGCATCTCTGCCAGCCTCAACCATTCCTTAAGCAACTGAGGAAATGAAATACAAAACATTAAACAATGTGGAGGGTCAGACTTAAACCAACAAAGACAAGGAAATTGCAAGTTAAGCTTCTTGCTCTGCCCTTGATTCACCTTGTTTTGTTCAGCTACTGCTCTGTTCCCTTCCTTTCTCCCAGTGCCAAGAGCAACAGGACAAAGAAAACAGTGTGATGTAAACATAGGTGACATTCCCTCCTATCCATGTCTCTTTTGTCACCCAAAATCCCAATACAAGCACATCTGGTTTCTTACTTCAGGAGCCTTGCTGGAAAAAAGTGCTGCAGCACTTCTTGGCTGGAGGTCCAGATGTGCCCCTTTCTCATGGTGACAGGGACATTCTCTGGCCAACATCTCCAACACAAGGGGTTGCAGCACCAGGACAAACCTCACATTCCACTATCATGCACAAAGAACAGTAAAATGTGAATGATATTTATATTCCCAAGAAGAAAGGTCACAAGCTGCAGAGGGGAAAAAGAAGCAATGCTGAAACTCTGGCAAGCCAATGTCTTTTTAAAGTAGAACAAAAAGCAATCTTTAAAATAAATGCCTCCAAGATGGTCGTTTTTATTCACCAATAGCATGTACTGTTTACAGTCAAAGTCTGTGTTTGCAGCACTTCGGTAATGGATTAAAGAAGCTTCATAAGCTTGTAAAGAAAAGGACTTCAAAATTTGTGCATTAAGAAAGCATATATGTTACACAAAAGCCAAAACAAAATTTCAACTGGGCTAAATTTCAACTGCTGTTACAACTTTGGGAAAGACTAAAAGCACCTTTTATTTTCCACACTCTATGGGAAGGATCCAACATAGGACACAACTGCTTAATTGGGAAAAAATGCACATGGCTCAAAGCCTACAGGCTGTCTTCTGATCAGATGCAAATGATGAACATCACAGGGCTTCTACACAAGGTTTTAAAGAAGGGCCACACTACCAAATGGATTGCAAAAGGATTCACAATATTACTCCCTTTCTTCTTTACATTGTCTTTCAACAGGACAGATCTTTCTCATGGCATAGTGTAAAACTAAAACCTTAGATGAAAGACAAGAGCACCAGTTTGGGGACTGAAGATGTGCAAAACATGCTGGTGAACTCCTTGGGAAGTATAACACAGGGAATAAAATCCAACGATCCATCAGGTCTCTGCTTTGCTTTTCTCAGTTGAATGTATTTGCCAAAAGGATTTCTCAACACTTTTCAGCTGTAATTCAAACCCTCTCCCCTACTACTGGATCTTACTCTTCCAGGAATATCTCACAGTTCAGCCACTGGTAACAGGTCTTCCATCACAAAACCATGGAGATGTCCTTTATTAGAAGTGCTATTTCCACAAGCATCCAGGGTGTTAACAAGCACCACATGCCTAGGGATGAGGAGATCGAGGAAGTTCATAAAAGATTTTCATAGCAAGCAAACCTATCCTCAACTTCCCACGAGTACGGTTCCACAAACACTTGCAGTAAGGCAGGTTGTATTGTTCTCTTCTCTCTTGCCCAATAGTTGCTATTACTGGATCTGGCAAAGCAGCATGTGACAGAAAAATGCAGCTGCATTTTTGGCTCAAAAGCCTCTACAAGAGCCTGTGAGTCATGAACCAAAAAGCTCACAAAAAAACAAAAGAGAAAAATGCAAATTCAGTTTTCTTTTTATTATAAGCATGTGTTTCTACTGGATAGTCCTAATGCATGTAAATGACAAAAGAAGAAATAATTTTGAAGCCCCTTCAGTCAGGTAACTTGGGCTCCATCTGCCCAAGGCCACTTTACATAGAAACAGAATGGAAAGACTACCACTGACCACAAGGTGTCCGAGCCACACAACACAGCACGTACCCAGATATGCCTCTGAGCTACGCTTTTCTACAAGTCTAGGGTAATGTGGGGGGTTTTGGTGGTATGATAAACACAAGGCAGAAGGGAGCGTGAGAGCAATCTGGACTGTGGACTGCAGAAGAATGTCTCAAGACTTCTCTTTATCACCAGCTCATGGATTCTGTCAGCAAGAAGCTGTTCCCACATTACTTCATGTCTTCTGCCTGCAAGCAGCAGCCCAGCTCCGAGCCAGTCCAACAAAAGCAGGCTGGAGGAGAGGAATGGAAGGGGAAAACAAGGCACCAAGAATAACCCTTTAGTCGGGATAAACAGCACAAGGCCACTGAAATTGCCATCCTCTGAAGAGGTTTTGATTTGTGTGGATGGAACATGACAAATGAACACTAAAAGTGCACAGAGGCAAAATTGCACAATGCTGCTCATGCACCTACCAAAAATGCTGGTTCTCCTCAGTCCAGCTGCTGCATTAATATGTAATCACCTTAGAAAAATGATCCTTTATGTCCTATACTCCTCCAAACAGAAAGCTGAAAAGCCAGCAGCTTGTGTTTCTTCCCATTTAAATTGGTCCCATTAGCACCCTAGCTCTCACATCCAGCACCACTCCTGTTAAAAACCAGCTTTGATCATTGCTGTTGGCCCCACAAACTTACTCCACATCAGCACCCACTATGATTAACCACCAAAACAAGCACATATCTTGCCTCTCAGGTACACTGTGTTCCTAGGGAAACGTTGTTGTTACAAGACAGTGCAAGGCAGAGGCGAGGACTGGAAGGAAAGTTCCCTAAGGCAGACAGAAAATCCTTAAGTAACTTTTGATAGAGAATTTTCCAGCCCTTTCTGAACTGGAGTGACAGGAGGAAAAAAACACTAAATATCATCCTGCACCTTCAGAGGGCAAGGAGTGGAACATAAGCAGCAAGAGGAAAGTTTCTCAAACAAATGTCACCAGATGCATCATAGCTTAAATGGAAACAATGAGCATTGAGGTTGCTGGTGTTCAGATAACAGCCATGTGCAGAAGGATTGAGCAAGGTGTTCAACACACGCAAAGAATTCAGAGTTTGCTCAAACACAGCAAAGAAATATGGGTATAACCCAACACAGAGACAACCAAAGGAGCTTAAGGAATGTACCTCAAAAAAGCGTAGGCATCATTAGGTTTGTTTTGTAACTTTCGCTCAGTTTGAGGACCCAACTCTGTCTGGTCTCCAGTGAGGGCCACTCACTTTCGCTTCACATGAAGAGGTTCCCCTCTCCAACTTATCACTCTCCTAGAAGTACTGCTAGAGAAAGGTATGAAGGCTGATGTTGGATCTTTGGGTCTGACAGGTCCGATACAAGGTCTCTTTCGTGAGCAGAAACTCCCAATTCCCCCATGAAAAACAACTCAGCAAATTCATTCCAACTGCACCACTCTCCTGTATTACATTACAGGGCCTTGCAACTCCTGTGCATTCCAAGTCATGGACAAAGTCAGGAACCTCCACCAATGCTCAACCAGCCGTGCTTAGGTTGGTTAGATATTATAACACCACAGTACCTAAAACTGCCCTTTCAGGCACTCTGTGCTACGTAGCCCACAAACACCACACAGAAACACTGCTGTGTCTTGAAAGACATTATAATCTTTGCCAATGTTCTTTATTACTCTTCAGGAAATGACAGGCTCATTTTTCAGAGTGGTAAATTCCAACAAATTCTTCTTAAACTGGATGGAGATCTGAAAGTTTAACAGACATAATAAATTGCGTATTATCTGAATTACCAAGACAGCCTTACACAAACAAATATATCTAAATTAGACTGCAATCTCCAAATCTTCCTCCATGTGAATAGGAGCTCTAACTTTAGTGGGGCTACTCCCATCAAGGAAAGAGGGGTCTTCTCTTTTTACACTATGTAAACCATGGGAAATAAATTCCTCCCACACAAAGCTCTCACATAATCCCTGCTGCATCTTGCTCCTGGCTCATAGGTTGAATATTCATCTCCACACAGCTTCAAAAGATGTACACTCTTCAGCATCTGTCAGGCATTTTTTTATTTTGTAAAACGAGGATTGTACTGTGAATTGAAAGAAGTTTGGGTGGGTTTTTTTGCATTCCCTTGTAACAACAAGATTTATGGCCCTTGCAATTAAAAAAATTATAGTCCAAAAGCATCGCTAAAACCTTTAAAAGACTAAATATAGAGACCGACCTGAAAGATGACTCCTTACCATCATCTCCAACACTAATAATTCTTTCCAGCCTAGGGCTCTGGGTAATGATTGTGCATCAAGGTCATGTTCTTGCCTGGACAAGTTTATTTGCTGTATGTTTTTAGTAACATACAGACCACACATCTTAGAAAGTCACAGCAGCACAGAAGCATAAAGGCAGACAGCAGTCAGGAAAGAACACCAACTTTTCCAGTATTATCCATGAAAGTCTGCAAACATCATCCTGCATCACTATTAGTGCCTAAAAAACCTACACTCCACCTATATGTCTACAACAGGACTTCTCATATGCCATCACTCATCACACAAAAAAAGGTGACAACGCACAAAGGTCGTATTTGTCCACATCTTCCTTATCTACTCTATAGGACCTGATTTTTAAAGTTGCTCAAATAGCTCCAACACTGTACATTAAAACAGAAAAGTCACCAAATGACACCAGCAACCTCCCAACACACTCTCCAACCTCGAGATGACGAACATCTCGTTCACCTCTTTCCCCAGGGCTTGGGAAGAAGCTGGGAGAGACAGCAAGCAGCAGCAGATGCAGAGCCCACACCCTCGTGATTTCACTGGAGAGGGGACAGGTTACGTCATAAATCAACTTTGTCTTAGGAGGCCACATTGATAAATGTCACTCCAGAGCCTCCAAGTGAGTGACACTTCAACTATTCCATGCTGCAATATGAACATAAGTTTAGAAAAAACTGTAGATGCAATCAATTCACAGGAACACCAACAAGCGAGCTCTATGGTTCTTATGTTCATCCCTTTTTCTTTCATCTTTATACATTTAATTTAAAACACCAACCTATGCATAAGCTTTTCAACCTATGCAATGCAGAGACCAGTGGTCAGACTTCCTAGATGCTTTGATTAATTGCCAGTATCTTATGCCTTCAAGTATCTGTTTAATTAAAAAACAAGGATTAAGCCAAATTGGTTTGTTAGTCAGACCAAGGTCAGCTGATGTAAAGGGACTACAATCTTAACAGATTTTCCTTATTGCATTGCAAGGCTTGAGTACTTTGTTTCATTATGCAAATGTGCAGAGGTCATGACAGAGTGAGTACTCAAATAAAAATTGTTCTAAGTCACTAAATGTATCCCAAGTTCTTGTAATTCCTCACGCAAATAAAAAGCAGCAAATGTTTATCCCTCTGTTTTCCCCAGTGTTACTGGTTTACGTTCCTGTAGCTGAGGCAACCACACCACGCCAAGCAGCTTTCAGCCTTTCAGAGAGATTAACTTCTTAAACAGGCACAAACAGCCAAGGTTCAGCTCCAGCCAGCCAAGGTGAATGGCAGACACACAGCTCACAGACCAGAGCACAGCACAGGAGACCATGTGACAACCTCCTCATTGAGATCATCCCCCCATCTAAAACTCCACTCACAGCACGGTCAGCTCTGAAGTTTTTAGATTACTCTGGGTTTGATTTGTTTGCAGAATGTCACTCCCTGCTAAACAAAATTCCGGAAAAAATGAAGTAAGGAATGGTAATGACTGTCTGGAAAGAAGATGGAAAGGAGCACAGCAACAAGTGCAAAAGGCATCCAGAACAAAATTTTATTGCTGACAACATTCGCAACACCTCGCAGCAATGTCAGAACCAAGGAATACTTTAAATTTGCAAAAAATGCCAACGTCCCAGGTCCTGCTGCACAGTGAACACCACAAAGACAACAGCAATTCAAGACTAGATCTTCCAAGAGACTGCAACTCCAGAACTCCCAAGAATGCTGGACACAAGTGAGAATAAATAAAAGCAACGCTTAGCTTTGTAACACATACATCAGCTGGACAAGTGCTAACCAAGTCTAACTAAAACTGTACAACCAACTTCCTCATTCTCTTTCTTCCTCTCCCATCTCTGGGAAAAGACACGAAATACAAATTATTGCTGCAGTAGGCAAACATTAATAGCGACTGAAACCACTTAACCATCTATTCTTCCTTCCCTTCCCCTCATTTTTATTTTAAGAAAATTCACAGAAGCCCCCCCCAACAAGGGCTCCAGCATAACAGAATTTTTCATCCTTTGCTAGAATGGAGTATAGACCTAATTTAGGATTAAGTGCAACTCAACACACACTTTATTTCAAGCCATAAATACCCAAGATTAAGAGATGCTGAGAGAACTGGCTGACAGGACAAGACAAAAAGAAAAACTAAATTCTTCCATACCATCCACGCAGCCAGCTCATTGCATAAGAGTAATGGCAAAGAGCTGAATCCGAGTACATGGCAATTGATGGGGACTACTCACGCATATTTTTCAGGCATCTGCCAAACACTTCAGATTTCACAAGAAAAACCCTGTGTTCCACAACTCAGCTCTACTCCTTTTCACTTAGCTCAAAGTGTGACCGACGGTAGGAGCCTGATCAAATTCCTTGCTTTATCCACGCTTGAATTAAAGCCTTGGCTCAGCAGACCAAGTTACATGAGCTTTCCCTTTCTCAGAGGATGCCAGCCATTAGTGCTGGTGCCAGCGCTGCAGGTAACACCAGCAAGTCCCAGAGAGCTTCAGTTTGGTTACAAAGAGATTGCATCTCTTGGTGAAGCAGTTGGTATTTCTGCATCTCTTGTTAAGACACTCCAGAACTCTGTTTTCATCTGCTGATAACATACTAAGCCTCTTGAAAAATTTAGCTTACTCTGATCTGGGAAGGGGGAATTTCTTCAAATAACTAATCAAATCACGCTTACACGGGTGGGTTTCAGCTCTCTGGTACTGATGAATATCGAAGACAAGTTTCAAAATGTTTACAGGTCAGACAGAGGCAACGCAAATGCCTCACAAAGGCAGCAGTTGCAATTACAGCATGATTCTGCAGAAGGAGCGCTGCCCCTGGCCACAACAGCCACATCAGCTCCAAATGAACCTTCCCCCAAACTCTCCTGGAAAAGCACCTTCTCACTGTGCCCCTGTCACAGGGAACACCTGCACACACGTCCATCTGCAACCTCAGTCCAAGTCTGGCTGTGGCCCTTGGCCTCTTTTTCAGCTTCAGGGATCTCCATGACCACCATGGGGAGAATAGCAGCCAAGGCTCACCCAGCTCCTCTCTGGGAAAGCAAATCAAAGTCCAAACGGTTTCCCTAAAGGGCGCCTGCCGGACCTCTGTGCAGTGCCTGGGAGAGAGACAAGGAAGGAAACAGAGGAAGAAAGATTTTGTTTACTGCCAGGAACCAGAGCCCAACCTCATGGGTGTGGAGAAGAGCGTTCCTGGAACAGGCCATGGGGTGATAATAACCTTCAAAGGAGCTTCTATGGAAGAGATCACAGAATGGTTTGGGTTGGAACGGACCTTTAAAGACCACCTAGTCCAACCTCCCAACCATGGGCAGGGACATCTATCACTAGATCTGGTTGCTCCGAGCCCCCTCCACCCCGACTTTGAACAGTTGTAGAGCAGAACTGCTTGCTTCTCGAGGGACAGCCTCACAAATCAGTGACAGGAAGGTGGACAAGGAAAGGACTGATGGCTTGGGTCAAATGGGAGGAGGGAGCAAACAAAGGAGAGAACTGGGTCAGGAAGAGCCTGTGCGACTCAGCCAAGTGCTTGCGCAGCAGGAGCTGGAAATCTCCACGTTTAAGAGCGTGCACACGCAAATGCAGGATTTTACAATCCTACAGCACTTTTAAAGTGCTCCAAGTGCTTCATAATTGTTAATTAAGCAACAGTACTCACAAATCAGAAGCATAAGACTGAGATATAGCTATGTCAATTTTTAACAGTATGATAGCTATCATGGTTTAACCCCAAGCAGCAACTCAGACCCACACGCTCACTCTGCACCAGTGTGATGGGGGAGAGAACTGGAAAGGTAGAAGTGAGAAAACTCATGGATTGAGTTTAAAAACAGGTTAACAGGTAAAGCACAAGCTGCACACAAGCAGAGCAGTACAAGGAATTCACTCCCCACTTCCCAAGGGCAGGCAGGTGTTCAGCCATCTCCAGGAAAGCAGAGCTCCATCACATGATGATGATGTGGGAAGACAAACACCATCTCTCTGAACATCCCCCTCCTCCTGCTTCCCCCAGCTCTATGCACTGACCATGCCTCCATGTGGTCTGGAGTATCCCTTGGACCATCTGAGGTCAGCTGTCCCAGCCGTGTCCCCTCCCAACTCCCTGAGCCCCAAACCTGCTCACAGGTGGGATGGGTGAGAAGCAGAAAAGGCCTCGGCTGTGTGTAAACTCTGCTCAGCAGTGAAGAAAACATCCCTGAGTTATCAACAGTTCCCAGAGCAAATCAAAAACACAGCCCCATATTAGCCACTATGCAAAAAATTAACTCTACTCCAGCCAAAACCCACGCAGTAACTTAGAGAATAAAAGCTACTTTTGAGCAGTTACATACCCCCACTCCTCCTGCCTCGCAGATCCCGGGCTGTGTCCCACAGCCAGGCAGCGCAGCGCTCTCTGAAAGAGGCCGGTGTTGAGGATTTGAATCCAGACTCCTGTTTCAGAGTGTGCCCTGATGCCTCGCACACCGCCAGCGATCCGATCCCACTCCAGCCGGCTCCCTAAGCCATTCCTTGATCGCCAGCCAAGCCCCACGCAGAGGTAATCTTACCAAAGTAACACCGGTATGTGGCTGTAAATTGTGATTTTGTGCTTGACTTGTGTTATCTGCCTCCTCTTGCACTTTGGCTGCACAAATTATCTTCAGCAATTTCATCTTAAAGCTCATGTTTTACAGTACGGATTTCTCTTAAAAGTGTATTTTTTTTAAATTTGCTTTTATTAGTTCAACCAGATTTGCCAAGTTTTAACAGACGACTTCTTTCTCAGCTGCCTAATTTCAAATTCACCTTTAGCTTAAAAGGGGGCAAAAAGTCATCACAAGTAAGTGGGATGTGATGCTTAACATCAAGGTTTATGCAAATACACTTTACAGTATCAGTTGAGGGTCAAGAATCATGAACTTACTCTGCAACATGGGAGAATTAAGAAAGAAAATGGATGAAACCTAGCCAAAACTTGGAAATATGTATACTCCTGATTAATACAAGGCTACTAGGAAAAAGCAGATGTGAAGTCACACCTTGTTTTATTCAAGGGAAAAGTGTACAAGAGCCAAAAAGAACTTATTCTATGCAGTGGCAGACTCTGAAATACAGCAATATTACTCCTTCAACATTAATAAAACATGTATACAGAGCTTTTTTTCTTTTCAGTCCTTGAAACCCTGCCAAGTCATAAGCTTTTTATGGGAACATTGAAATGAATGTTGATCAGAGCCATACCCATAAGAGTTTTAAATTTTACCACCACTTAGAGGCAAGGGCTTCCCCCCAGTCTCTCACACATCTGCAAATCTATACATTTTTGAAAAGCCTGACGAATTAAAAAAACTCATACACCCTTCATCTATGAAGATACTGAATTCCCTCTTGGATTACCAGCTGAATTCAGGCCTTGAAAGGACTATGAACTCCTCTACCCTCTAAAATGAAGTTCCTCAAAGGCAAAATTTTACATTTTATATACAAAAAGTAATAGCTAGTTGGTAAGTGCAATTAGAGCACCAGAGGTCACCTAATTACCAAGAACACTATATTCTTTTCCCCATTCCTTCCCATATTCAACAGCATCTGCTTTTTCCAAGGCCTAAGCTTTATTTTTCAAAAAGCTAACAGTGGCTCATAAAAATACAATTAATTTGGAAGAACAGGGCTCCTGGCATCCAGACAACTAGTCGATCATTTAGTTGTCGCATCTAATGTGATAGAGCTTCAACTGAGTTGGAAAACTTCATAAAATAAGGGGCTTCTTCCTTTCTAATTAACACAGCAATGAAATTTAACAGCCTGGCACAGAAATTTCTTTCCAGCATTATTGTTTTTGAAATAACGCGTCTACTCCCACAGTCTACAACACACTACCCAGTAATTTACCCTTTCCAGCTTAAAAGCTTCAATTTGGAGTCCTCTGTATCAAACCAACCAGGGTGGTAAAGATGCTGCACCAGAAGACCAGAAAAATATCTGCCATCCTTAACATCTAGTCACCCTGCATGCTTTTACATCCATTCTGTAATTGTAGCACTAAAATCTGTCCATTGCAACATTTATCCATTTTATCATTGACATAAATTTTAAAAGGTATTCATTAGGTGCACAATGCTTGAAATTTAACAGGGAAATGGACAAAAAGTACACAGGCTACATCCAAGTAGGTCTGTCTTTCAGGTCCCTGGGCTGGGAACTTGTGTTGTTTGTATACTATCTTGATTTATGTTTATTTAAATAATGCCAAATATTAGTTTTAAATTTACAGTGATTGCTTTATAAGATGTCTCCAATCCTATCAGGATAAAGAGCTTATACTAAACAAAACAGTTTGTTTATACTAGTAGTACATCTCATAGGAAATACTTCGAATCCCACATATTCAAAGCAGGACAAAATTACAGCCTATCTTTCCGCAAAGGGTTGCTATCTCCTGCTACCAAGAGGCCAGAAGGACCACATGCAGATCACAAGGCCTGAAAGTTCCAACCAGGAGAGGCTGGTCTGCAGAACCTCAGTAAAGCTGAAAGTGAGTTTTAATGCTACCTTAAAATAACCATTCACACACACAAACCAATTACTGGTGCAAGTACTTCACTGTGAAAGCAAAGGCAGAGCAACACCTTGTCCTTCTCTCAAGTACACTAAAAATGTACATATTCCCATAAAGATGCCTCTGCATATCCAAGTCCTGTATTTTGTACTCTGGAACTGTGCTTGTACAAAGACTAGCACAGCAAAGCCCTCCTCTACAGCTGATGCTCTTTTGTGCTGGGATCACAAATTGAAAGTGGATGACATAAATGCTTATAATCACGGATCCCTAGTGAAATCTCCTCAGCACACTTTACAACCTCTCATGCCCAGTGACTGCACAAACTCTCCCTCTATCTACAGACTGAAAAAATATTCCCCCAGTTTGTACACAAATGACAGCAAGTCAGTTTTGAAGGGGAAAGAAGGAGAAAGGCAGCACTCAAAACTCTAAGGATTATTTACGAACAAGCTGAAGCCCTATAAACTTGGCTATTGAAGAAAGACAATCCGCTGTAGCTTATGCCAAGTGGGTCAGACAGAGGAAGAACCTCAGCAGTCTTCAAAGTCGAAGCAGATGGGGAAGTGAATAAGTGCCCATGTGAGCAAAGAGGAAACAAGATTCTATTCATTTTAGCTTGTTTCAGAGCTTCAGTTTTCGAGATACCATTGACTGACACAAGCAGAGGAGCTCACTTCTGTAACAAGTATTAGAACTGCAGAGTAATTACTTAAGACTGCTATAGATGCAAAAAAATGAAGTCCCAGTGGGTGCAGATTGAGGATGTTGCTTAGCTCAGTAGGAGGGAAGAAGGTAAAGTGGAAGAAAGGTGCTAAGAGGCAGAGAATGGGAGAAATGTTCTTTGCTTTGTAGCTATGAAAAAACCTCTTGGGATTCTTTATCATTAGTGTTTCAGTATCAGATATATAAATATTTATGTAGCTGTAAAGTAGGTTGTACTTTAGAGCTAATCGTAGCTCTAATTAGAGCATTTTTAAAAAAACACATAAGCTTTCAAGTTAATTTTTTACCCTTTTTGAAATAAAAAAGCAGCAGTCCACACATGCCATAGAATGACCATACATGACATTCCTTAAAAAGCTGAAGCTGACCTCTTGGTCCTTTCTCAGGCTTTACATCGCCAGACAAGATCTGGGCCAAGACCATTTCCATACACATGGATGCATCTCTGTCTCAGGCTAACCTCATCATCCAAGTGGTGAAACCTAAAACCAGCTAATCTCCCCCAGGGTCATGCTTGTGGAGCTGGGAATCCCTCCATCTGCCTCAGCAATATAAAAACATCACCGGCTGCAAAATAAACAGCACATGAACTACAGAACAATTGCCCCTCCAGTCAATGCTGCTCATGCCACCCACCAAGGGCTAATAATTTTCTAACAGATCCCTTCCCCTAAAAAAAAACTTCATATTTTGAAGAAAGACCTTGTGCAAGTTGACAACACACAACTTCTTTTCAATCCATCCAGAGGAAGGACTCCCTCTGCAAATTCCCAGGAGTTGCAACCAGACAGAGCAGACCCTGAGGGACCACAGAAACACTGAATCAAGAACTTTCAAACTGAGCTGTGAACAGTGGAAGAAGGAGTATTCATTCAGTGCTATAGCTTGCTGGGGAGACACAGAGAGCCCAGGACATGCTGAGGAGATGCTCATTTTCCAAAGAAAACACTGCTAAGAGAGGCAGGCATCCTTCCACCACTTATTCTTGGAGGTGGCTGCTGAGCTGCATCAGCTGTTCCACTGGTGTCTGCACAAGTGTATTTTTGCCCAAGACTTCTGCTGGAAGAGCCAGACCTGCAAAACTTGTAAGAAAACTCAACAGGAAGAGGCACTAAGGGGCTGAACAACATCAACCCACTTTGGATACACACATCTTCACTTACGCCAAGTCAAGTGATCTGATATCCAGGGTGGGTTGTGTGGAGCACAGTCAAGATGGAAATAGATGTACAAAATCTTTGCTTGTTTTTCTGTGTGTGTAACTACGCATCAAGAAATTTGC
Source organism: Cnemophilus loriae (assembly GCA_013397755.1). Lineage (NCBI taxonomy): Eukaryota > Metazoa > Chordata > Aves > Passeriformes > Corvidae > Cnemophilus > Cnemophilus loriae. The sequence continues at coordinate 1,219,948 of VZTF01000420.1, forward strand.
TAAAATGAGAGGTATGAAGGAGAGGAGAGGAGAGAGGCTGTGTTATGAGTAACAGCAAGGAGGGGAACTTCAAACTACAATCACTTTAGCTTTTTTTCCTATTATTAGTTCTCATACAAGCTGAAAAGTTAACTACCTTGCTTTAAGTAACTTCTTACCATGACAACTACTCCTTTTAGCAAATATCATTCATCATTCTCACAGCAGCTTTAGATGCTTTAAGATGCAAAGCGAGGACTCCTCCAAATCTCTCTCCTCACTAAAAAAGCTCCAAACAAGTTAACCTTGAAGGACCATGTAAAGTTGCATCTGCTGTAGTCAAACCTTTTCTCTGCACTCTGGTGTAGTTGGAGGGGAAAAAAAAGATATACAAGGTAAACTCATGCTGGCTTTTTAAAAGCATCTCCACAAAAAGATTTTTTTTTCCACATTTTTTTTAATGTGACATGTACAGTTGACCTGGGTTAACACTGCAGTGTGGGGACTCAAAAAGGGATCACCTGATGAAACAGAAATACCTCCCTCCAAACTATATTGCAGGAATTCCAGCCAAGCACCCCAACCACAGCAAACAGTAAGAGCCTTCTGGAACAGCACACGTTCTGTGTCAGCAAAGCAGCGTTAATACAAAACTCAGTTCAAATAAAGGAACACTGACCCTTTGGAAAGGGTAGGGCTTCATCAGGCTTCTACCACACCAAACAAAGACCACTGAAGATACTCAAACCACTGCAAAAAAATTATTATATCAAAAGGAGGAAAACAATATCAGCCTTGTACGTGTTTTGTTGCTGGATAATGACAGTATCCAGCCTAACACATTACTGCTCCGGACCCAACTTTAAAACAGAGTACATGACAGAATTAATGATGTCCTTTCCTCTTAACCACCATTCCCTAGTTATTTATTAGCTCAGTCTGCGTATATTCATAGATGTGTCTAATATACAATGTTAAAAGGACTTAAAACTGATGCCTGAATACTTCCCTCATTTGCACAGTCCTCTCCATCCTCTGGACAGGCAGTGGCACCAATAAATACAGCCTCAGGCTGCAAATTAGTCACTGCTCAAGCAGTTGAGGGAGACATGGGGGAACCTCAAGCACACTGCAATGGCATGTCTCAGGAGCAATGCAGTGCTGGATCCCAAGCAACAATCTATCTCAGATATGTTCTCAGAGGGTTCTGCTAAGGACTTTTCCACCTTTGTTGGCTCACTCACAGTTTGGAGTCCACCAATCCCTTCCTGGGCGTTTCTGGAAAAGACAAAAGCTACGCCACAGAAAATATCCTGAGTTCAGCACCTTGGCAAAGGAATGGCAGATAGATAAACTCAGATGAGCTACCTAAAAGGAAAACTAAACGGAACTCAAAAGACTCTCTGCAGTTGTCTGTCTTCACTCTCCTAAAGTCCTCCCTGCAGAGGGACAAATACCAGGGAAAAGTAGATTGCAGAAGACTTCTGGTTTAAGACAATCCATTTTATCTCACCAAGGTCCCTCATCTCAAGGAGAGAAGCTGCTGTGCTGATCATTCACTGGAAGGAGATCAAAAGAAAGAGAGAGTGGGTACTGCAGAAAGCAGAGAGAGAGAAGAAAGAAAACCCTTTCACAGACACTTCACAAAGAGTAGCAGCACTTTTGTCAGGGTAGATGTTAGGATACTATATTTCCATGTGAACACTGCAGTTGCTTTTGGCCTCATCCAGGATCAACAAGCAACTCCAACTAACACATCAAATTAGCTGTGTAACTAGGGATTAACTTCTTGTCTTGCATCAGAGGTCAGTTGAGTCTTCTCTCCACCACAAAGGAAAACACAGCACATTTAGTTTTTCCACCCATCATCCATGGCACCACAGCACTGGATTTGTGCTCAGAATGTTCCAAAGATATTTAGAAATAGACAAGACCAGGTGCTTACAATCAACACTCAGAAGTCCTGTCAATCACCAATTATGTGGAATCTAGCATTTTAGAGGTGTAGATGGAGTTCAGAAGATCAAAGGCGGTGTTAAATTTGTTCATATTCTCCCATCTTTTGGGATAAAAAAAATATAAAACTCTCAAGCTTTTTATGATTTCTCCATGTCAGAAGCTCCTGCCTTGAGGGAAACAGGGAAGAGAAAGGGATGGAGGAAGAGCAATAATATCTAAAAATCTGGAAGCACGAAGGTTTCATCTCATAACAAAATGACATGAAGTGATAGCAACAAGTTTACTTTCCCGTCCAAAAAACAGCGCAGAACATCTCTTGAAAAAAATTCACAAATTGATGAGATTATGCAGTAATATGCAGATATAACCTGTATTTCATTATCCTGCACCACGTCCACACTTCATCTGATTAAATGAATAAATGAGGTCCTTATGTCATACTAGAGGCATCACCCCTACTTTTGTTTACAACATCTTTCTAGCCTTTAACCACAGCACACGCAGCACAGCTGGCTGGCAGCTCAACGTTACAACCCAACACGCACAAAAAGTTAAGATAGAGGAAGTGATTCTAAAAAAAAAACACAGGAAAAGATCTTGCTTCACTTACCTAAGCAAAGTTGTCATTAGAGAGTTTTCCAGTACTAAAATCCAAGGAAAAAAGCCTGAAGAGAACACAGAACAGGGCAAAGTTTTAGTACATAGGATATTGCTCTCACTCATGTTGTTTCCTTGGGAACGGGAAAAGTCAGTGATTTAAAGAAAAAGTACATTCACTCCACTAGTTGCCTTTCTGACAGTTATTTGTAACAAAAAGGTCCTCCTCAGACAGGGAATGTATCAGAAACAATAGGGCAGATTTTTCACCACTGCTGCCAGCATCATACCAGTACAATTCCCCAAATGTCAATCACGTTGGCCTGCAATAAAACTAGTGTTATCCAGCAGACGAGCCAGGCCTAAGGCAATTAGCTAAGCTGCCCCATTTACATTTCCAGTCATCTCTCCCTCCCACGGAGCTGGATTATCAGAAAGTTTGGACCAAGTTGTGGGGTGGGAATCAAGGAGTCACACATGTCCACACACAAAGAGTAAGGCTGAAGGTGGCCTGAAACAAAAATGCTGCTTATAAAAAAATATACCCAAACCACCCTAGAGCTAATTGCAAAAGACTAAGGCAGCACAACACATACCAATATTAAGAAAGCTGGGAAATACAAGACTTTGTTATAGGCATAAAAATCCAAAGTAAAGTACAAGTTACTGGCAAAAATGGCATGTGGCCGTGACAGGTTTTACCAAAATCACTGCTACCAAAACACTCCTCAAAGCTTGTTGAGACTTATGAATGCAGACTGAAAAAAAAAAGAAAAAGAAAAGAAACCACACACCCAAACTAACTGAATATGGATGACTGCAAGCCTCCAAATCAAAGAGGGAGTTGACCACTGTTTAGGAGGAAGAAATCAGTGCTTGTTCCAAGATTAAAAACTTATAATTCTGGCCCCGGCTGAAGCACTATCATTCACTAATCTGCTGCAATTTAGTCGGGCTGATCCCCCGCTCAGACAGACGGGGCATTATCAAAAGTTCCTCCATTCATTTCGTTTCCTGTTAGCCAGTGAAAGCCCCTTTCATACCCTCCTCCAGAGGCTGCTAAAGCCAGGGAAGACTTTCCGATGGAGAAGATAAGGTAGTTGGATTTATTCATGAGAGGAGGAAGGGAAGTTGTACGGGCTGATTACAGCTGCTCCAAAGCTGAAAACTAGTGGCTTGGAGGAGGGAGGTGGAAGATGATGGATTTCTTATTAAATAAGCATTATACCACTGCCATTATTGTTAGAAGTAGCATTAACTCTCCTGATACTCAACTACAAAATGGAGATTTTACTTTGAACTTTGCATCATCAAATATGCACATGTGGTTAAATAATTCAAAAATGCATGGACAAGGCAGAATGTGGTATTTTTTTAGGAGACTGAGTAAATAATTTTTTAAAAAATAAAATACCTAAGACCAAAGGATAAACTAGCCATAGTCAGGGGGAAGACACCAGAAATGGTCTCCAGATTGAGACTGTTCACATATAATTTTCAGGGTCAGGTCTCGTTCTTATTGTCGACATGAGCACTCTCAGACTTCAATGGCGTAGGATGGCGATTTCCACATTACTTAACATATGTCAGCAATTTTGAACAGTTGCTTTGCAGATTCTTAGAGCAAACCAAGCAAAACCTCACCAGTGAGAGCCCAGTACAGTACTTGGTGGATGAAAAGCTGCCTGGAAACTCCATAAAGTCTCTGAAAAACATTCTCCCATTAATGTTCAAACAATCTGGTATAGTTAGAATAGTTTTTAAATGCAACAAGATGGAAATGCAAACAAAAACACATTTCTCAAGTTTAAAGAGGTCGAGTCAAAGCAGCAAAGCTCTACCAGAAGTTAGGGCTAACAATGATGGTTACAGGGGTAAACTCTGCCTCTTCCTTCCCCTCTACCAGACTATTCTTCTCCAAATGAAGGAGCAAAATAAACAAGAATCAAAATATCCACAGCAGAAAATCACAAGCAGCTCTAAAAGAAAGAAAATGACTCAGCTATACCTCATCATTATTCCATCCAGTCCAAATACACATCAAGTCCTTAACTGTTTTCCCCTCTGACAACACTAAATGAGATAAATACAAGCAAAAATATATTTTTTTAACACAGTATTATATGAATAAGAAAACTTCAAGGCACCAGCTCAAATTAGACAAGGATGGAGTGTAAATCTGTTGGGCAGAAAGAGGGAATAACTAAATCTAGAATGGCACGAAGACCCAACAGAGATGGTTCACAAGGCACTACAGGGAGGGTGAAGTATCAATGGTACTTATATAAATGGGGACAAGGCTGACAAATTAACTCTTACCTTGCAGAATACTCATATGCAACCAAAAAACAACGAGCTACAACAAAATCCAGAGCTTATTTTGATCCAGCTTCTCTTTTAGGTTATTTTATATATACTAGACAAAACTTGAGCACAAACTGTACAGATCAGTTTGTTCAGTGGTCACATAATTTCTTTTCAGTGATCAAAGAATCAGGGAATGAGGAGACAACAGCCTCTTTCTATCCTCACCCCAGCCTGCATCTCTTCAGACACATCACTTCAGGCAAAGCTCAGCTGGCACCCACTCTCCCCACTTGGTGCTGCAGTGGGATCTTGCCTGTCATAACCACCAACTTCAATCATAAACTACAGCAAACTCTGCAAATGCTCAGATTTAATGGGTACCTCAGAAAAAGCTGCCAAGTCTCAGATTCCCCCCCATAATAAATAAGGTAATACTGCTTCCCTATCTTCACAGAGACTTTGCAACACAAATCTGAAGGGACAACGAACTGTTACAAATCTCCAACGCACAAAAGCAATTTTACATGTTAATTTGCAGTTTCACACTATGAATAAGGACAAATTTATCAAAGCACAAAGGGTGTTTCCTACAGCGGGAGTGTCGTAATGGGATGACAAGACATAGCCTGCTTGTTCTGCGTGTTTGGTAAGATTGTTGGGTCTTTCTTGTCACAAAACAACTCTTGTTACACCAATATTTAATTAAAAACAAGCAAAAGTCCACCCAAAATATCCCATTTGTTTTCAGGTCCAAGGAACCCACAGTGACAAGTTAGAGCTGATACTGCATCACAAGGACATGAAGAGGCATGAATGAGATTTTCCTTGGTCTTTTCAGCTTAATAAAGACCCAACTGCAGCAATGCTACAGCTGATGCAAGGGAGTCAGACCAAGCCTGAACACTTCCCACTCAAGCTGACAGACTACAAGAACACCACAACCAGAGGCCCAGGCTCACTGGTACAGAGCTGGATACAACTGATTTTGTTCAGCAAAAATATGACTCTACACATGCAATAATTTCAGGAAAGCCAAAAAAAGAACAGGTTTACTTAGCTCTTACATTTCACTGCCTGCCTTCTGCAAATTCAAGGTTGGTTGTTGTGATGATGCCAGGGGTTGGAGGTCAGTTTGGGTTTTTTTTATAACCCCAAAATCTAAAAGTTCCTCCTTCTAAAGACCACCTTATGTTTCTCATAGGCCTGGGTATGGATATACAGATGCCCAGTTTCTAGCATCTGTACTGTCAGTGGTGACACTTGGAATAGCCATGACTAAAGGCAATGGAAGACTTCAATAGTAGTTTCATTGTCAGCCAAGCCTGCAATTCCAGATTTCTGCACACATTGCGAGGGGCATGTGGCATTACCGGTGGCTGGAGCTCAGCACGTTCCTGGGGCAGCTCTGCAGTAAGAACACTTGGATGGTTAAAGGTGGCTGCAGCAGAATTCAGAGAGGAAAACCAGCAAAGAAATCCAAAATTCAGAGAGCAAACCCTGTACATACAAATCAAGCTTTGCAAACTGATGACGCACTGAAAGAGTAAGGATTTTCCATCTCATCTCCGAGGGAAACAGCAGCACACGCTCAGCGGTGCCAGGAAGGTTAGAGGACTGCCAGAGCATGCACAGGAGAAGGTTTGTCTGCAAACAGAATAAACAGCCTTGAATAAATTCTTGTAACCAATTGAGCAACAATTCTCCACTGAGAAAACAGCATCTCCCAGTTCCCTGCCTATTCCTCAATTCCTGCTTCTTGAGCTGGCTTTCAATTTTTAAGTCTTCCATTTTTCTTCAGAAGCAGAAGACAAATGGATGCCAAGTCTGCAGACATCCTGGTTGCAAGGCTTTCATTTGCCTTTTAAAGACCATCAGTATTCAGAAGTGACTTAACACTAATGAGCTTTCACCAGCAAGTCTGCAAACATTAATACATGTGAGTAGGCATGCTCAATCCACTCAAATTACCTATCTGCAAGGCTCTCCTCCAGCCTGGTCTGGACTTCAAGCCAAGGGATGATGAAACCTGGAAAGTAACTATGGATTTTCTCTCGTCTGCATCCCTTTGTTAAGCTACTCAGTGATGCTAAGCAGATGCATTTTGAATGTGCTGCTTCATCTCATGCAAAGGGGGGAGAAAAGGAAAAAGAGTCAAAATAGTACTTATCTGGAAAAAAGCAAATATTTTAAACTAAGTACTGCTACTGTTTGTAGAATGGCCTGTAAGAGAGATATGACTGAAATTCCTTTAAATATATGTGTTCAGTTTTTAAACTGCAAACAAGTCAATCTGACAAACCAGCTCAGTTAGGATTGCTCCAACAAAGCCAAGGGTCCCGCCCCCCCACCCTTTTCCTAAGTAAGCCAGCACAAGTTTCTGGCATAGGCACTGGTGTGTGAGATTTTAACATTCCCCTTTCCATAAACAGTCATACATCAAGCTCTAAAAATTTGCTTCACAGAAACATTTGCACTAGTAAAACTCAATTATTCTAATATTTGTATGACACATGCAGGAGGGGTACATAAAAAGGTTATGGTGAGCTCATTTAAGAATTTAAACAAGAACTTGATAAAAAGGTTTTGAATTATTCACTCAGCTCCGCTATTAAATCAGGCTTCCAAAGGAGTCTTTAAACAACAGACCAGAAGACGCTGTATTTATAACAAAAAGGCAGCACTGAAGCCATCACACTGTCTCTCAGTACAAACCATTCATAATTACAGTGTAAATGCACACGGGCACGGTATCGTGCCTTGGTCACACTCCTGCCAGATTAACTGGACACTTTAAACATTTACACAAATATTCCTTTCTGGAGAGGCAGCACCACTTCTGTCCAAATATCTTAAGTGCTGCCTTTTAGGCTAAGAAAGAGCAATTTCTTCAAGAACATCCAAAGCTGAAACACTCAGGAACAGTACTAAGGAAGATAGAGACAACCTTCTACAAGTATTTATTTACTTTAAACCAGCCCATTTGGGCTAGCAACAAGTATTTTGCTACACCCCTCAAAGCTTCACAGCCAAACTCAAGTGAAGACATCACCATGCATCTCAGTTACAAACTTCCATGCTCAGTTTACACACAGCACAGCAATTTTCTGAATACTTGCTGCTCACACACATACCAAACCTTTTTTCCAAACCTCAGGGCTCACTTGAAATAATGGCCATCTCTAGAGGGAGGAAGAACAGAGGGCTCGGAAGATATAACACGACTGGTGCTTCACTTCTCTGGTACACGCATCCTCTCACCACCTGCTTCCTTTCTCCCCATCCCTTTTTCTTCCACCTCACAGGCTGCTCTTGGCAGTTCAGCTCAATGAACATGAGCCAAGATTTCCTCTGAAAATAACTACTCCAAGACCATTTCAGCTATGAGCATCACCCACAGAAACATTCCCACTTGCATATCATCTTCTCTCCTTCATCAGCCTGTTCCCAAATAAAACTCACGGGCTGGTGATACGAGGTCATGAAATTGTGGAAAAAAAAGCAGGATACCCTCCCACTGCATCCAGCCATGCTCCCAGAGCAAGGGCAGGATGAGTCAGTCTCCCAGTATAGTTGGTTTCAGGCATTTCTGGCAGCATTATTTTAATGACAGTATTTAATTTCGTTCAGCCATCTCATTGAGACAGTTCAAGTATTAATGAAGTGCTTGAACACTCTCACTGTCTGAAGGAGACGTGGGGTGTCACCTAACCAGCTGCTCAAGATTCACACTTAGCTGCTCTGGTCACCACCACAACCTACAAAAGGATTTTTGCATCACACGAGCTAAGGAAAGGTTCGGGTGTGAGAAGCATGAGCCAAAACTCCCACACTAACAAATACCACTGAGTCCCGAGCAGAACCAGCAGCACATCAATCTAAGACAACCATAATCCATTAAAAACAAATAAAAATCTAAGGGTATCTTGCCCTTTCTGAAGAAATGGGGGTTTGGATGGTTTTGTTTTGCTGTTACAAAGCCATTGTAGCAGTACCATCAGCAACACACCTCCTGAAACACTTTTTATGCTTTTAAACTTTTAAATTCAAATCTGCTGATGTACTTTCCTTCAAACCTACATGCCATCTCCTCATCCACATGTTCTTACAAATCTGTCTATTTGAAGCACTGGTTTTCCTGGCTATGGGTAAGGCTCAACACCTGCACCACTGCAGAGATAATTATGGCAAAACACCGTGGCTATTTGTAGACTTCCTGTTCATCAAATAATATTAGTGTACCTTTGCCTTGAGCAATTATTTACAGAGCTGGAAATCCTGAAGTGCACTGGAGATCACAGAAGCATTCTGCTGTCCACCCCTCCATTACGCAATGATGCTTTGTATTAGATTTTGGAACTAATCAGAGGGGAAAATAAAATCATCAGAATAATTCTTTATAAATCTGTCCAGTGAAAAGGAGAGGGAAAAAATTAATTTTTAAATAATTAATTCAGTTAAAACTCTGCATTAGTTTACTCTAGTTGAGACTGGGAGGCATTTTACACTTCAGCTGAATTGGCAGCTCAAATTCAACTTCAGGCTCCAATGCAAGCTTTAAGTCAAATTCCTCAGCAGAGTAAAACCCTTATTAGCCTGTCTTCACTGTAATTTTAATCTTACTTAATTCTGAGTATGTAACTTATGTTAAGAATAACCCACTTTTTTCAGAACGGGATATACTGCATGCAGAATTGGTCCCTGGCTAGCACAGTTAAGGTTTCCCTTAAAGAAAGAATTTTTTACATATTGACAACAAAGGACAAAAACACTGAAAGCTGTAAAAAAAAAGTTTTCATAAATGCATCACAGATGGCTGTATTAATTCACCTAATATATCCCTAACCCATCAAAACCAGGCCATGCAGCCTCACTTCAAATCAATGTTATGTGCTAGAAAGATGTTTGATCTGTTTAAAAACTGACAATTCTTTTTCACCACTCACACAAGGGGTGGGAGAGGAGAGAAAAATAGTTGGTATTCCTGCCTTTAAAAAGGAACAAGAGCTTCTCTTTTCTTCTCCCATCCATTTTTCCCAATTTATGATTAAAAATAAAAGAATAAAAAAAATTTAAAACATCCCAAAAACACCTTGTAAGGACATCATCTCAATTTCAGGTTCCACCAACAGGACAAAATTCATAACAATTTCTCTAGCCGAAATGAAAACAACTTCAAAGCACTGTCTGAAGCTTACAAAGTCAGTTTTAGAGTCCAAACTGTCAATGAAGCTGGTAAACAACACCCACCCATACCAACCTAAGGAGTATTTACATCCTGCAGCCAACCTAAACCTCTGAAGCTCCAGTTACTATCTCTCCCAATCACTAAACATTCATTACGTACTTCCTGCATTATTTGCATGGTTACTTACGTTTTGGGAGTTTGTTTGGTTTTGGTTTTGCTTAGGGGTTTTTTTATGCCCATGAAGTAAAAACCTACCAAGATCTCCCACCCAAGCTCAGAGGAAACTCCGAGTGAATTACCAGGGTGGTTTCTCACCCTCCTTCTGCACTTGCTGCTGCAGTTTTGTGTCGCCCCCTTGGTTCCCACTCCTCTTTAAGAGGTAAAAAAAAAAAACCAGTTCGACCCCTATCACCCGTCCCCAGGCCGGCAAACCAACATGTCCTTTTCGGTGAAGCTTACACTCTGCCACAGTACAATCTGAATGGCAGAGACAGGGAATAGTTAAGCATTTGCCAAGTGAGTGATTTGAGAGTGAAATGCAAGAGATGCACACATCAGAAGAGCTGGACTGTGCCAAGAGCACGAGCTCAGGTCTGTCCCATGTCGCAGGCTGGCATGGGAACACCAGAAATCTGAATGACTTGCACTAAAACACCCGCTACGGGAAAAAAAATTCATCACTCACTTGACCCTCTAGATATGCCTCCATTTTGTGTGGTGCAGACATGGAGAAGTTAAGGAGAGGGTTTGCAGGACTTTGCAGCACGTTCGGCCCCGCACTGTGCTGGAAGCAGGAGATGTGTGAGGGAAGGGAACCCAAGAGGCCCTGGACAGATGTTTCCATTCACCAACGCTGCCAAGGAGCCGGGAATGCCGAGTTCACTACCTCGGTGTTATTTACATTTCACAACATCCAGCAATAACCATGCCACAAGCAGTTTAGGAAAGGAAAATACCACGCAGCAAAGGAGCGTTTTACCATCACCTTCGTTAAAGGGGGAAAATTAAACTGTTTTTTTTTAATTCCAGTTCTGAAACTTTGCCTGGTTTCGCTTTGCCCGCCACCATCCAAAAAGGACACAAGCATCCCAAGCCTCATCCACTGAGATAATTACCAGCCATTGCCCTTTTGCACACATGATTACTTCTGGGGTATCAGAGATGGTTAACTGTGCCACCCCTGAACTACCTGGACATTTTCTTTCCATTTTCCAAAATAAACTGATTTCTGATCTAGCAGAGAGAACAGTTTCTCCTTCAGCAGCTGTGCCAAAAACCAAATGCTCCGAACACCAAACCTGAAAATATCCTTGGTGGAAGGGTGCGTTTCAGAGGCATTCATCCAAACCTCAATCCTGAGACCCAACAGGTTTGACAATGAGCTGCCAGATCCAGTTTGGCAACTAGAACAGCTACCCCAAGTGCTGCCCCATCTGCCCGAACACATTGGAGTGTTAGACATGGGCCACACGCGACAATGTGCTCCGTGTGTCCCAAGGTGCTCCCTGCAGCAAGACATAGGGGGGTGATGGGGGAAACATTTTTTTTTACACCGTATTATGATCTTCCAAGTCCTCGCCGAGCCCACAGCAGAGGGACAGAGAAAATAAAAAGACCAGTATTATCCATTTCCATAAATGTCAGTACTTTCTTGAGCTTTCAAAGGGGTGCTGTATCTCAGCAGAGACACTGTATCACGTTTCTCGAAGTTTCGTGCTGGTGAACACTGCCCAGACAGGGCAACTTTACTGGGAGTGAGTGCAAGGCTCCCCTCCCACCACTGCCACAACGGGACACCTTCCTTCCCAAAGTAAACCAGACACTAATGCTATTTATGGATCCTGTTGCAGAACCAGACAGGCTTCCCAGCCACTATTCATCAACTTGCAAATAGGTTTTATTCCATGGCAGGCAGAAGAAATTTGAAAAAAAAAGTCCTGAAGTTCTGTCTTATTTTTTGAAAGAAATAAATATTTGAAGATTAGTTTGAAATTCAACACAGAACAGTAATACCTGCAAACAAAGGCTGATCACAAATTCTATGGAGAATACTTCATTTTTTTAAAAAATTCACAATTTCACATTAGTTCTTAAAGGATTACTAAAGGGAAGCAAACATCCATGGAAAACGCAGCCAGCTGATGTTCCAAAGGACAGACCTCCTGAAGAACATCAGCTTTCCCAAGCCTCCATATCCAGAAGAAAGGCAGGGAATATAACTGTGAAATCTTCCTTACTTTGGAGGGGAAAAAAAGGACTACAGTTTCCAGAGACACATAGATGAACAACACTCACCAGCACTACTTTTAAACATTAACACAGCAGACTCTACCGACTTCTCTTCCTAAGTCTTTGGGGTTTCAGTGGGAACTACAGCTTTGTTCTTACAAGCATTTTTCATGGAAGCACCTTTGCATTTAAAATGGCAACTGTAAATGCATCTGCTATGCAGATAAAGCACCCACAAGCACTTAATTTCATATGCACGAAGTTTTACAAAGCTCTCAAAGAGCCCAAGGACATTTGGAAGGATAGATGCAAGTTTAGAATGAGTCTTAGCATATCATCAACCAAAAAAAAAAAAAATCTATTCTTAGATATCTCCCTTTGGTGATTCCTATAATCTTCCTTTTTTTTTCCTCCTACTCCTTTGAGAAAGTAAGTTGTTTGGTTATTCGGAAAAAAAATGGAAGAACCTGTTTTGCAAGGCATACAAACAAAGCAGTATCTTCCAAAAAAAGAAAAGCTCATTCAAAAGTATGTAAATATTAGGGCTGGTAACACAAACAATAAAACCACAGGAAACACAAGAAATTAAGAATAGATCAGGACTCATTCAATTTCCTGGCTGCTGGATATATAAGAACTTTTCTGAGTTGGATGTATGAAACAAAATTTATTTTCTGAATAACAGACATCAGAGAGTTGACACAGATAATTTAAAGAGGTAAACAGAAATCAGTGTCTGGTCTGATCCTGCCTCTGCTCCTTGGCAGGACAAGGACACTGACCAAGGCAGCTACACCCAGAATCCGGCACATCAAGCACCAGGGGTTCAGCATCCTGCACTAAGCAGTGAATTCAAGTTTGCTTAAATCACAGAGAAGGCAAAAAACAGGATTACTGCTGTCTCATCACAGGATGCTGCTCAGTGCCCAGCGCACACCCAAAAGGCTTCTCTTCAACAAGAGACAGCTCGAAGCTGAGCACGAAGCAGAGGTGACAATGAGTTCCCAACGTGCAGGGTGGTCCCTGCCATTGCCACCCGGCAACTCTCCCTTGCTGGAAGGCACACTCCCAGAGCTTGACACTGCATTCCCCAGCTCGGGCGTATTCCCAAATTCCTCACTGCTGCTAGGCTTTCATCTAGCAGCATCCCAACAGTTCTCTCTCTCCTCTCCATCACGGGCATTTATTTTTCCCAACCAGCCAGAAACAACAGGGTCTGAAGTAGACAGAGGTGTACATCTCTTGTGTGGGAATTTAAAACGCTGCTCTGCCGAGCATCACAGCAACGTTAACACAACCACACTGCAACAGCTCCTGCTCCTCAGTTCAGCTTCCACCAAATGCTAAACCAAGTCTCCTTCATCCCTAAGGTATCCAGTGGTTCAGACTCAGACTTATCTAAGAATCAAAAAAAAAACAAACAAAAAAACAAAACAAAAAAAACACAACAACATAAAAATACCGATTTATTTCCTTCCAAAATGGCCCCGAGTGATGTACTTATCCAAAGAAAAACTTCAACAAGACTTAGAGCATGTTTCCTCCAAAATGGCCTAGGTTTCCAAAATGGCCTAGGTTTCTCTTGGCACTGAGATATCACAAGCCCAAGGCATAAATACACACAGGTACTTATGCAAACGGTATTATTCTTTCTTAGTTAATATCAGTAGCACTGATCAGACTAGATTTTCAGTAAAAATTGGCGAAGATTTTACAAATTAGTTCCAGGAGAGGAGAAGGGGGGGAATTAAGACTTCTCTAAGCAGAGTATTAAAAAGCTTGGTAAATTTATGCTCACTTGATACATTTTATCATAATGCTTAACCTTTTTATATAATGCAATTGTACAGTAACTGTTTGACTGCCACTTATCTGCCATCTCATAGTATTAACTGATATCACAAATGGGATGGGTCCTGCAAATAATCCAGGAAAGAAAGGGTAAAAAGCACACTCATGTTTTGTAGCTTCAGGAAGATGTATACATTTTCAAGCACTTTCTTTGCCGCAGGCCCTCCATCTTCCTCAAGTAGTCTTGAATTTTCATTTCAAAACTTGCTCTCCAAGTACTCAAGTGTCTTCTCCACCCACCGTAAACTGTTCCTGGGACAGGATCTCTTATTAGTCTCAAAGAACCCGATGACTTCTGAACTTTGAGATTATAAAGCAAGAAAGTTACTGAACACTCACATGGAAGTCGATTGGCTAAGAAAAAGCAGCACAAAGTCCTGCCAAAATCCTAGCTAATCTGATAAAGGAAAAACCAGGGAGGTCTAAGCACTAAACCCTGCGGTTTAAGTAGAGCCAATTCCAGCTGCAGAAGGACGCACATCACATTCACCAGAGGACCTCTTCTTCAGAAATACCATCTGAAAAGACATTTTATCACCTTACTGCCCATAGGTAAATTGCAAAACTCCCAGAACACAGAAAAACGTGTGAGACTTACAGGTAAATTTCATATCGATAACAAACATAACTCGAAACTGACTGGAAGGGGGGAGAAACAAATTTACGAGATCTACATGACACAACACCAGTTACCACTCAAGTACTTCTTTAATTCTCCCACTTTCAATGCACTTCACAAACAATTAATCCTCTTAGCATGCATGCAAACATATTTATTATCCACAGTTTTAACTTGTAAGGTCTTCACGCAATGGTCTAGTTCTTTTTCTAGCTTAATACAGTGCTCATGAGAACAGTGACCAAAGCCCTGCTTTAAATGTGGAACAGCTCTCAAGAAATCTGCTCCCATCACCCCACTCCCATCAGCATCTTACAGAGAGACAAGAAAGGCACCCACTCAAGAAAATACTTTTATAAGCTAGTTAAAAGCGTTGTATGCTAGTTAAGTGCTCAGATCTCAGCCTCCATGCTACACACACCCCCTTCTTCAGGCTACATAACCAAGACTCTTTCAAAATTAATTAGTAGCTCTGGCCAGGGTGGAAAAGCAGTTCCAAATTTTGGAGACTCCCAAGCCCCCACTGCACAAATAGATTCACACTCCTGTGCCCAACTCAGCAGGAGCCACCAGCACTCAAATGCAGCCACACAGTGGGTACCAACATAACCCCTGGCATCCTCCCACAATGGGTCTGAGGACAAATGTGTATGGATTTTCCTGTTGGCATCTGCACTACAATAGAGAAAAACCTGTAGTTAACAAACACGTGCAGCAACATTTCACCTTGAATCACACAGAAGTGTAAAGAGACACCTGGACCTTGTGAAATGAATGTTTATTACACAAGGCCTTCTTTTATGACAGTACATATGAAAGGGGTTTAGTCTTTATTTCTCTACCCAGCTGAAACAACCTACTTTCTCTGCAGCTGCTAGGAGAAGAGAAACTATAAACATTTACATTTAATGCAACAAAAGGTTTGCTCACCACCTCTTGTGTTCCACTGTGCTCTCAGACGATGATCACTCATCATAAAAATGGGTGGAGTGGCTGCAAAACACTCAGTGATGGAAAAACTGACAGGCTAAAAACCCCACTGAAATGGAGTGCTGTCATTACTCCCAGGATGGGAAGTCTTTGGGCTACAGATGCAAACACATCTGCTGCCCAGCACGTGAAGCAGCCTGTTTTACTTTATCTCAGAATCATCCTCTGCACCAACTCAAAGACCTTCAGATCAGACTACAGAAACTGTTTTAATGTAGGCCATACATAAACTCAATCATCTCCAGTTTGGTTTTAAACAATTAAAAACCAGCACTCCCAAGTACAAAGTGCAGACTTGAAGATGTCCAGCGCCATCAGCACCGCAGCCTTGCAGCTGCTGCAGTGAACAATTTATGGTAACAGGGAATAAAACAACAGAATTCATCACGTAACACCAGAGGTACATCACGTAAGCCTCACTCCTCGGCTGACTCACTAAGTGATATTAACTCAAAAAAAAAGAAAGTCCCAGTTTTGCTGCCATTTTATTTGTGGGTTCAGCAATTAGGAAGCATGCTGTGCACAAGCTCACGAGCCAAAAGAGATTAGTCTGTATAAGGGTCAAACATGGTCATTCTGTCCTCCCCTTCCCCCAAAATAAACCACTTCCCCCCTTCCTTTAACACCTGCTTCCTCCATCCAAGCATTCATTGTCCCACTGCTATTATGAGACCAAAGGCTTCAGCATCCCAGAGGAAACTCAGGAGGGAAAACAGTGTGTGTAAAGCGACCAAGACTCATTCCCTTCAGCAATCTCACCTCTCACCATCCCTTATTTTCCCTCTCTTCCTATTGACAGCAAATTTCAAGATTTGGTGGGGTGTTGATAGCCACATGTGCTGGGAAGCCGAATGTGCCACACATCCTGGTATTGAATCCCACTGTGCCCACAGTCACTAGTGTGGACTTGTCT
Organism: Cnemophilus loriae; assembly: GCA_013397755.1. Taxonomy (NCBI): domain Eukaryota; kingdom Metazoa; phylum Chordata; class Aves; order Passeriformes; family Corvidae; genus Cnemophilus; species Cnemophilus loriae. The sequence goes on from VZTF01000420.1 coordinate 1,236,577, forward strand.
TGCTCTCACACCTCCTCAAGAACCCACAACCAACACCATGGGGCAGGAAACAAGGCCAGACAACCCACGGCCTGACCCAGCACAGCTTTTTGTATGGTTGCCCCGAAGGCACAAGCAGCCACTCTGTGCTCCCCTAAAACATGGCAAGAGCAGAGCAACATCAAGGACACAGCAAAAGGAGTCTCTGGACAAACCCATCCTCAGCATCAACTTCCACCAGGAGGTGTTTAACTGCAGGAGGTTGCTGTGCAGATTCACACTCCCACTTCAGTCCTCCCTACACTGAGAACAGGGATACCTGCAAGAACACGACTCGGCCAGCATCCATGCGTGACACATGCCAGGTGTGTTAATCCATGGAAAAAGAATGGGTGAGTCAGTAGTTTGAGTCTGAAGACAGTCCAGTTTAGAAGAACTGCTCCGTGCCAAAATCTCTGTTTGTAATGGTTTTACTAAGTGCAGCATTCAGACTTACAGAACAGTTATACCACTGAGGGCAGAGACACACTGGGAAGAAGATTTACTTTCCGAAGTAACTTTGCCAGAAATCTCAGATACGGTTTAGATGAAGATACAAATATGTCACAGATTTTAACATAACCTGCTGCTCCAGTTTGCATTAGTCACGGGTGATAAAAAGCACAGAGGACTCAAACATGACACATCGGGCACTTTCTCTCCACGCAAAGTTTTGATCATCATCATCAAATAACCTTTGAGATGACCACCTTAAATCATGCTCACAGAGAAAATGTCTCACCAAAATCCAGCCTCATATTTAAATAAGTAATTTATCACTTATTTTCTTTCCCCATGCACTTAGAAATAAAGCCTGAAGTAGCTGCTACAGAACAAAATCCTTAAATCCTTCCTTTTACACTGGATCAGGCTAATCTCAGCAGTGCTGTCATACTGTAAATAACATCTCACATTAAAAAACAATTTGGGGAGATCTCTCACCACGTATTTTGCAAATGTAACATTAACGTAAAAACGGTTCAGCAACAAGACTAAAGGGAAAGTTAGATCAGCCACCTGAAAGTAGTCCAAAAAATACAAAAAGGGACTAGAAGCAGTCAGAAGTTGCTGTGGCAAATTTTGCATAGTCCATTAGAAAATTTCACAAGTGCTTGAAACGAAGATGCAATGGATCACTTGCAACTACCTGAGCTCATACATTTTAAACAGTATCTCAGAAAAGCAGCTCCACAGGATCCAATGAGCAATCAGTCTCCACCCCATGATTTCCAAGGAAACCAAAAGGTGACCTCATCAAAGGATCAAACCTACAAGAAAACTGTGACAGTTCAGTTGCCACATTGACTGAACAAAAAACTAGGACCAGTTTTGGAAAGACAAGAGCAGCCAAACAGGAAAATTATTTCTTATGAATAACTTAGGGAATCACAAAAATAAAAAAAAAAAAAAAGAAAAATTTGACTGAAGAGTTTGGATCATGTTGAAGAAATATAAAAGTGAATTCACAGTCTTTAAGAAGGCGAAAGAGATTCAAGAAAAATACAAGTGGTCCAGGAGAATTAACTTCGTCAAGAAAACCTGTGCTACAGAATTACAAGTTCACTGGTGAAGAAGCTCCTGGATTCTGCAATAAGGTCCTCCACCAACCATGGAAGTCCCTAAGGCCCACACCACCAGCAGACCTTGCCCAGAGGCACCAAACCCAACCTCACACCCAAAACATGCTTGGAATATACTGTATTTCAAGCCCTCAACACAAGTGCTGTAGAAGGTGCTGACAGTAGTTTCAGGGGTAATTTTTCCTTATGTTTTCTCCAAGCCTAGATTAAATATTTGAGCATTTGGACTGCGAGAACTTCATTGCTATGCCAACAAAGAATTAACCTTTTTCTCACCCATATTACAAATTACCCGATAAACACTTCAGCATCAGATTTTTAGGTTTCTTTTCAATATATATAAAACAGCCTTGTTAGACTGCCTGACCATGTCATAACATGTGATCCATTACAGCTAAAACAGAACTAAAGCTCACTTTTTCCAAGGTATCACACTGCATACTTTTTAAGGACTGTTGACTACTTAAAAATATTTGTGATTGCACTTTCTTCCCCTGTTCCTCAACAACCTAGCAGCCTATCTAAAATGGTTATAAAGAAAATTTTAAAAAATATTATTAAAACAGCAGAACTTATTTTGCAGAAAAGATTTATCTTCACTCTCGACAGAAATAACTGCTGTCTTTACAGTATTTAAAAATTAAACACTTTGACTTTTAACTCACTGGCTTATCTCAGAAACATCTATCTCCCATGTCGTCTTCACATGCTATAAAAAAGGGATGGGCACCACAGTCAAATGCCTTCTTTGCAAACGGAAAAGCACTTCCAAGAGTTTAGGTTTCTCCTGGTGGAAGCATCTGACCCTCAGCCACAGCAGCTGCTTGTGATAACACAAAGGAACATGAGTCAGGTAACTGATGCAGGTACAGAAGGAACTATTTTCCTTAATTGATACAAGTTATGACTTGCATACACTAAAAACAATTATGTATTCTTAACTGGGATCCATTTCCCAGTCTGGTTTGCTGAAAAGACCCCAAAACCCCAGGATGGCCCAGCTGGAGAACTGGAAGAGGCTGCTTACGCCTACACCAACGCACAAAAGAGATGAGATGACAAAATTGCAGTTCAAGCTTAGGACGACACTGAAACTTTTACCTACTAAACGCCTCCACCAGCCGTCTCGAGAAGGTCAATAAACTCTTTACAGGACTTGTGGCGTCGCAGCTTATTTGTCATGCAGACATTATGAGAGGAGTCACCCTGTTTCCCTGACAAAGCACCATAAATATATAGAGGTATATGGTTCTGGAAAGGATCTGTATAGCTTCACTGCAGCAACAAGTTCCCAGCATATCTGCTTTTTCTGGAGCACTGCCATCATACTTTCTTATCAGTAACCGAAGTAACTAACCAGCTAACTCCCAATGATGGGCTTTGCCTTCTAGAACTGCATAAAGGTCATTCGCAAAGGGAAAAAGGCAGGCTTGATAAATAAATAAATAAAAAGAAGCCATTGTGCCACATCCACAGCTTTGTTTCCAAAAGTCACTAAGAAGTGCAATGCCAGGCTGAAGTGTCTGACTATTCAGTAAGTAAAAGGAGTGGCCGATTCCCTCCCCACAGTGAGATTGTTGACAGCTGTTTTAGAAGAGAAAAAAAAGTGAAGCATGACTAAGCTATTCATAAAAATCGCGTTATATCCAACACCCTAAAAACAAGTTTTGATTTAGAAAAGGTGCAGGGCTTCCTGGACGTGACTGACCAGGTGGCACATGCCAGCCCTAAACCAGGCTCCCAACTGGATTATATCCCCTGTGGCAAACCCTAGGGCAGGAAAGAAGGACTCTATTTACACCAGAGCTATCAGCTGCTTCAGAACGTCACTCATTACCTTTATCTGTCCTACAGGTGATCAGTGCAAGCAAGCACATGAGCACTTGGCACCAAGCAGCACCCAGCAATCACAAGGTGCAGGCTGCAAGGTGTTTTCCTCCCCAGCTTTCCACATCCAGCCTCTCATGTGCCTGCAAAGAGGAGTTATCCTCCAGCTGGAAACCACGCCAACTGCCAACTCCCTTTCCAGGAGACTGGTAAAACACGGGGCCACAATCACACAGGGAGGGCGTATCTTGCCTTTATGGCCTCCTGGACTACCCAGCCTTTTGCTCAAGTTTTTAACTTCTTAGCAGTGCCTTCCACCAGTAGAGCAAAGCCAAAACCAAATAGTTCCTCCATACTAATCAGCTGTGTGGTTTAGCTGACTTCAGGCTATTTATTGCCTGTGTGGGGAACTCCGATAGAAATAGCATTTAACAGCACTCAAGTAGATCGCAGAGATAACCAGTACAGTAATAAGCAGAAAAGCTTCCAAGCTGCTTCAAGGTCGGTTTTATTGGCGAGTGGATCACCACCAAATACAAGGCAGAAAACCGATACATTGGTGTCCTGGAAACAATGGAAAAGAAATAGGTACAGCAGGCACTGCAGCTTCTACTAATGATTTTTTTGTTAAGTAGTTACTTATTAAAACTTATTACTCCAGCAGAAAATTATATGAAAGAACCCCACTGCTTTTGTAACACAGGAGCATGTGAACACTGCCAATAAACCTACCAATGTTTTCTTCCTTTAGTATAATTTATTGACTGCTGTTCTTAATTCATGCTTTGGATAGAATAACCAGATTCCTTTAACAGTACTTAATCCTCCTCTTAGCACAGGAGTGTACCCTAGACCAGAACACAGCTTACTCACGAGTATATCCTGCTGAGAGATTAGTGAGCTCTGCATATGCCCGAGTCTCAAAGCTGCGCTACGCAGACTGTGTTTAAAAACATCCATCATCGGATAGTACCTGGCAGAGCTCTGTTCCTACGAGAAGCTTTGAGTTCTTAACTGCATTTCCCTTCTTTGATGCAGCGAAGCTGTAAATCAGGAACATCGAGCTCCTGCCTTTCTCTCTGGCTGCAGTCCCTGGCTGGACTCTGTTACTGTGAACACGTCGTGTTCTCACCTCTCAGGCTACGCCGACCATCCGTGGCCGCCGGAGCTGGGCAGGAGATCCAGGCTGGAACGCCATCACGCAGCACAGCTCATCCACACTACCTGCGGGGGACTCGTCATTCAGGCTACCTACAAAACCTGTCTGCCTGGCAGAACTCAACATCCGTGCCCTTCTAGCAACAGCCCCAGGCTAGCCCGTCTGCCCAGCACTGGGCAGTGCTGCAAGGACAGATGGGTGACGGAGAGGCTCAACCCATGAACGTGGACAACAGATAGGCACTTGAACTCGTGCTGAGGGAAAACACATGCCCAGATGATCCTCACCTTGCCTAATGCACCCTTACCCTGATATCAGGCTTGTGAAAAAATAAAAACAAAACACAAAAAACCCAAACAAACCCAACTTAAAGTGTGCGAACAAGACACCGTCACCATGTCCCAATGCAAATGTCTCTCTAGTACAGACAGCAGCTTCTATCCACAGGCAGGGATGTTATAAGGTTAGCATCTATCTACTTCTACTGCTAAGGTATCTGTGTATAAAAATATACCTCCTCTAACACCACAATAAATGAATCATTAGCATCTTACCTTCAAGGACCCATGTGGAACATGGAACACCCTTACAATTCCACAATAGCTCAGCAAGGGCATGCAAAACATGAGAAACAAACCCAACAAGGCACTCAACAGAGTCACCACAAACACAATTAATGTAGCTTGGCCCTTTAAAACCTGTTAGATTACATTAGCCAAAAGTCCTAGCACACAAGACATCCATGGATCTCAGACCAACTGTCTAAACTCAGCTCTGAAGCTACATGCTTTACATATTTCTACTGCATCACATATCTCCATGAGTACCTAAAGTTTTATGGCTGACAGAGATTACAGAGAGCCACAGCGACCAACTGTCCTACAGCAGTGCAGGATTTCTAATCCCTTTATCGAATCCCTATCTGGTCATCCACAGCAGAATTGGTAAAGCATACGCTTAAAAAAACCAAACTTTTTATAAATCACTTTTTTCCCCACTTCCAATCTCCAGCTAACATGAAGCCCTGTAAAGCACACTGGAGCAGAACCAATTCCAGAGGTCAGCAAAATCAGACTCTGCAAACCCCAACTCCTCTATATGACTTGCGGGGACAACATAGTCACAGAAGGTGGATTAATAAGCCCCAACAGTTTACAGATAAAGAAAAACTACTATTTCACAATTCTTATCCAGAAACTCCTGCATTTGCTTCAGAAGAAGTGTGTACACTCGAGAAGGAACAAAAATAATTACATTTTCAAACAACAGAGTGAACGCATGAAAAAGGCCCCACGGCAATGACCCTCTGAGTGACACCAATGGCCACTGAGACCCAAACATGACACACACCAACACCAGCGTGTTGCGGGGGCTTCTTGATACGAATCCGCGGTGCCTTTCCGTGCAATAAACTGAGATACAAAGTTGTTTCTGCGAGCCTGGAGGGGGGTTCCGACCGGGATATCAGTAATTCCAGCGGGGAGGGAGCCTGGGGGCCAGGTGGGTGCGTGTCCCCGGCACACACGGGCACACCGGGGCTCGTCCCCGCGCGTCCCCCCGGCAGCGGGGCCGCCACCCCCGCCCGGCTGCGGGGGGACCGCGCCCGCCCCGGCCCGCAGACAATAGCGGCGGGGAGCAGCCGCGCGAGAAAACACTCCAAATAAATGAAAAACTACCAAGACCCGTAAAATGAAAAGGAATAAAGCCACGCGGAGGAGAGAGGCCGCCCGGAGCGGCTCCACGCGAAGTT